>JAGKTK010026166.1:0-17017 GCA_018397895.1 Paralithodes camtschaticus | reverse complement strand
TTTCACGTGCAAACATTGGAACTCAACAAATGTATACTGTATTTCAAGAGAAGTAATGGAGGAGGTGGGGATCAGGTCACAAGTGTGGGAACCCATGAAAACAGTGAAAACAGGAACAGATGGAGTGTGTGGGGAAATGTTGAGCTATGGTGCTGACATACTGATAGAATGGGTATGGAAAATTTGCAAACTAGCATGGGAGAAGGCAATTCCACCTGATGACTGGAAGACTGGCATAATAGTCACCCTATATAAGGGCAAAGGGGAAAGAGGAGTGTGTGGTAACCACCAACGAATATGTCTTCTAAGCGTAGTAGGGAAGGTATACAGTAGGCTAGTCATTGAGAGAGTGAGATTGAGAATGGAGAAATGGATAGGAGACAAGCAGGCAGGTTTTAGGAAGGGAACAGGATGTGTACATCACATTTTTACCCTGAATTGTGTTGGAGAAGTATCTGGAGAAGAAACAAAACGTGTATGTTGCCTTTAGACTTTGAGAAGGCCTATCAGAGTGGATAGAGAAGGTTTGTGGAAAGTATTAACAATATACGGAGTAGATGGCAAGTTGCTGAAAGCAGTGAAGAGCATGTATGAGGGTGCAAAGGCAGCAGTACGTGTCGAGAGTGAGCAGAGAGACTTCTTTGACCTGAATGTTGCTTTGAAACGGGTGTGTGACGTCCCCGTGGTTCTTTACTGTATATATGCAGAGAGTCATGACAAAAATACTATCAAGAGCAGTGGATGTTGGTGTAGCGCTGAAAAGGGAGGGAATTGAGTGGAAGCTACCTATACTGCGGTTTGCAGATGATAGTTCTCATGAGTGATAATGAATGAGAGTTGCAGGGTCTGGTAAATGAGTTTGGAAAAGTGTGCGAAAACGGAATTTGAAGGTAAATACGGGCAAGAGCAAGGTTAGGGTCTTCGAAAGGGATGAAGTCACAGAGTGTGAGGTGAAGCTGAACGCTCAGGCTATGCAGATCATCAACTCTTTTAAGTATCTGGGCAGGGTGTTGAGTAAAGATGGGACTATGGATGAAGAAGTGCAGGAGAGGCTACAACAGGGGAAGAGGGTTGTAGGAACGCTAAAAGCAGTAACAAGAAATAGGGTAGTCAGTATGGAAGTGAAGAAATCCTTGCATGACAGTGTGGTAATCCCGACACCGACTTACGGAAGCGAAGCATGGACGTTGGTTGAGAGACTCAGACCAAGCGTGAGAGCAGTGGAAATTAATTACCAGGAGTGTGTGCGGAGTTACATGGAGGGATAGACAGACTAATGAGGAAGTAAGAAGGAGGTGTGGAGGTAGATGTGCTGGAAAGTGTGAAAAGGAACAACTTGAGATGGTTCGCCATATGGAACGTATGGAAAGCGAGTCAATGACTAAGAGGGTGTACGAGAGCGAGGTGGAGGGACAGAGGGAGAGGTACACCGAATAGGAGGTGGAAGGATGGAGTGAGGAAGTACATGAACGAGGGCAGTGCTGGTTGGGGGGAGGGGCGTCGACTGACTGGGGACAGAGGTGCATGGTGGCGGTTCGTTCGTGGCCACCCCTTCGGGGATCACGGCGTCAGGCAATAGATAGATAGATAGATTTGTATCAAGTGTAACAATTTCCAGAACATTTCAAATATTGAACTTTAAAACTGTGCTATTGTTTAAAAGTTTCACGTGGAAACATTGGAAGTCAAAAAATTTATACTGTATTTGTATAAAGTGTGAAAATATCAAGAACATTTGAAGTATTTAACTTTTAAAACTGTGCTACTGTTTAAAAGTTTCACGTGGAAAAATTGGAAGTCGAAAAATTTATACTGTATTTGTAAAGTGTAACAATTTCAAAATCATTTAAAATATGGTTGTTTAAAAGTTAAATATTGAACTTTAAAACTGTGCTATTCTTTCAAAGTTTCACGTGGAAAAAAGGAAACTCGAAAAATGTATACTGTATTTGTATAGTGTGAAAATGCCCAGAAAATTTGAAATATTGAACTTTAAAACTTTCACGTGGACAAATCGTTAGTCGAAAAATGTATACTGTATTTCTTTAAAGTGTGCAAATGTCCAGAAAATTTGAAATATGGAACTTTAAAGCTGTGCTATTGTTTAAAAGTTTCACATGGAAAAAAGGGAACTCGAAAAATGTATACTGTATTTCTTTAAAGTGTGCAAATGTCAACATAATTTGAAATATGGAAGTTTAAAACTAATATTTTTTTTAAAAGTTTAATATTGAAGTTTAACACTAGATTAGCGGCCTCTCGGTTTATTTATATGTACCGCCCAGCGGGGGCTTTTTAGCCAAAATAGGGCTGTTTACGTGATCATTTTCATGCCTAAATAAGACCCAGAACGTAAAACAAGTATCTATCCCTGAAAGGGCATGAACAGAGCTTTCGAATGACACCATAACGATCCTTGTATGATGGATAGTTTTCTTGCAATAACCGTGCAACGCGAGTGCAAAAAGCAGGTATTTCGGTACTTTCCCCATATAATTGAGTAAGTAGCGAGTGAGAGAGGGAGGAGGGAGCTGAGATTCGTGTCAGTAGGTTCGCCGCGGTGGTCTGGAGCAGTCATACGCTCGCTAGTCTCCTGCCACCACTTGTCTCTCTCTCTCACCAACATTACGTGCTGAAATTGCCACTCGAGTTATGTCGAGCACCGCTAGTTAGTCCAGATTTTTTTAACTCTACTTATGTGGTGGGCCGCCAATAAGGGGTTAAAAGTGTAATATTGTGTTTAACTTTCAGGTTTAACAAATGGAAGTCTACAAATGTATAAAGTCTACAAATTTACAGATAATTTGAAATATGGAAGTTTAAAAGTAATCCTGTGTTTAAGTTCCAGGTTTAAAATATTGAACTTTACAACTAATATTGTGTTTAACTTTAAGGTTTAAAATATTGAAGTATACAAATGTATACTATATTTGTGTAAAGTTTTTAAAGTGTAAAAGTAAGAATATTAAAGTTTAAACATTTATATAGTATAAATTTTTTTTAAGTCAATAACAATATTTTTTAACTTTCAAAATGTATAAAGTACTATTTCACTTTAAGTCATGATTCAAAAACAATTTCACTTCCTAACTATTTAATATTGATTTTTTTACAAATTAGACAAAACTTACAAATAAGTCTAAATTTTTAAAAACTATAAATACTTTCACCTACTTAGGCTACTCCAAAATAGTCTTTCCTATGAGCTTTACAATGGATTCCTACACTATCTGCATCTCTTCAATCACGACTATATGGAGAGGTATATTGATGTAACAAGGAAAAAGGGAAACAAAACATTAATTAAAGTTAACTGACAACTAAACTCATTTAGTGAAGAGGGCAAGCATCTAACAAGATTACAGAACCTATTTACTCAAATTACCCTTGGGGATTTCAGAGCAATACAGCAATAATTAAGTGGGCCCATGATGAGTCACGTCACCAGGACTTTTCAATTTTATTGAAGTAGTACCCAACACTTAATGCCAACTTGCCAAAAATTACAAATTTTAACATTTGATAACACTAGGCCACATAGGCCAAAATCCCCAGAAACTATGGAGTCAACTCAAAGTACAGAGGCCAATGTAGGTAACTCTACTCAAAATTAATTACAATTTAAACATTGTACAGATTTTCCCCCCCTTTTATCAAACTATTTATTATTTTTTTTTCTTCAGAATTGGGACAAAATTACAAAGTCAAAGCGATTTTTTAAATTCACAGACAAACTGCCGCTAGTCGGTCATGGACTGGAAGGTATTACCTCTTTAGTCAGTAACTTACAGTCTAAACAGACTCTAATAACCAAATAGTAGGAAGGAGACGGGTTTACAAAACAAAATGTTCAACGAACTTTAAACAAGCATGAACAAAAATGCAGGTCAACCAAGTGCAATACCAGATACACTTGAACCAAACCAATTTCAAACGTGCTCAAATTTTAAGGACCATTACGCTACGGATTATACAACCAAATTTCCATATTAATAGTGTTCAGCTTATTTATTTTATCTCAGAATTTCTATATTTTATTCTACTATTAAACTTGCCCTCCAAACTCTCTCAAACATCAGTCTCTAGTATTTGTAAAGCTCAATGGGATAAACTAAAATAGCAACCTCTTAAATCGGTTTTATTGCTTAATCTATTCATATATTACATTATATTTCACATCTTTTATGAATTTACAGAATTCTCCAAACACTTTCATTTAATAATTATAATTCATTGCCATCCTTAGTTGAATTTAGTGTAATTGTACATTAAGAAAATCTTTTGTATGATTTATATTATATTAAATAACCAAAACTTTCTTTTACTTTATTTTTTTAATTATTTATAAATTAATAACAAATCTGCTCTGATGGAGTCTAATATTAACATTGCAACAGCGGAATTAATTTTATAGCAATCATAAAATAATTGGAATAGTCTAAAATATTTTCAGTTTCTTATTGGGAGAACTCTGCAAAATCGGTACACGCTATGCATTAACTTGGCAGAAAATACACATTTGCATTAACACAATCACCTAGACTTAAAACACATTTATTCTGCCGGTTAGATAATTGTATACAGTTTTAAAAAAATATATTAAATATACTGTATATATATATATAAAATCAATTCAATGTGCACGATACTAGAAAATAAACTAAAATTTCAAATTCCCACGCTATTAGAACCACTAATAATCTAATTATATGGGTAGTGACCAAAAAGAATAAGTGAAGGGTTTGGCCAGAACGGGAGAGAGAGACCGAGGACGAGAATGAACAATTGAGTCTATGTATACCACCAAAGGGAGGGACACAGAGGGACAGGTAGACCGAATGAGAGGTGGAAGGATGGAGTGAGGAAATATATGAACGAAGGCGGTGCTGCTTGGGGAAGAGGGGCGTCGACTGACCGGGGACAGAGGTGCATGGGGGCGGTTCGTTCGTGGCCACCCATTCGGGGATCGCGGCGTCAGGCAATAGATAGATAGATACCACCAAACTTGTGGTTGGGTGGGAACAGAGGTGCTGGCTCAATTTTTATGATCAACCGAAAAATTCGCTTAAATCATTATAATTAGAACTTGCAAAACAAACAAACCAAAACTGTGACAACAACATAAAGAAAAAGAACTAATCAAAATCGCTATGTGGAAAGAACGCTTAATAAAATATAATTAGGAAATAATTTAAATCAACTACATTTATGACCCTAGCAGGGAGTCAATTCATTCATGTGCACCCCCACAGGAATTAAAGTCTCACAAATGAGAATTTAGAGGAAAATGTAGAAGCGAGACCAAGGATGGTATTCTGAATTTCGGATAGGATTAGATTTATATCTAAAATACAAAAATGGACATTAATCGTCAAATAAACCTATAACTATTTTGGGCTTTGTGTCCAGACTTCGAATACCGGCAGGACCATATTTTATGTTATTTTTGTTTTCTATGTGAACGAGGGAGAAAAATGGCATAACTGCCTGCAGCGACTGCCTCTCCCAGATTTCAAAAAGAGACAGGGCCGAAATCAAGGGACGTTCGAGCTAAAATGCCTGGACACACTGAGTTTGAAGCAATTTAAGTCATAGGAAGAGGGAAAGACTGATTCTGGGAGAGTTCCAGAGCTCACCAGTTGAATAGAAGAAAGTCTGAGAATACCGTTTCACTCTTGGGTTGGAGAGTTGCACAGAGTAGGGGTGGGATTATGTTGCAAGGCGGGTAGTTTGTATAATTTCAGGTTAACCCCTTCTGTACCGGTGAAGTATTTTGTGTATATATCTGCTGCATCTTAAAGATTTGATGAAGCTTCGGAAGGATTAAAAAAAATTTCTCTGTCTGTAGCGAGTGCTTATTTCAAAACACTCCAAAATATAAAACCTATCCCCTTAACCCTCTCCGACATAAGACTCAATTTTGAGCCTATTAGGGATACTTTAAAGCCTTAGTTACCATCAGGGGTATTTAGAAAATTTTAGTTTAGTTACTTCAACCTCTGCAGTTCTCTTTGAGTTAGCTGTGGCCACAAAACTAATTTTGAAGAGGCATTTATAACAGTGAGAGAACTATTTCTTATTGCTAATCTGGCAACCTCTGAGTCATATGAGTGAAGGGGATAAATATGTATACACAGGAGAGGCTTAACATTTGTAAAGCTGCAAGTGTGGATAATTCTTAAGGACAATGGAAGTGCAAATTGTCTATTTGTAGGTTGCAAAGGAACGAGAGCGCTCGCTAACTTATATGCTCAATTCAAGTATGCTACAAACCAATACAGGCAAAATAGAAACAGAAATCTGGCAAAAGTTCTTAAAATCGGCAAAACCAATTTCTTAAAATCTTAATACTAATGGGGCTAAACATGACTGAGAAGGGTCCAGAAAAGAACACTCAAAACAGTAAAGTAATGCAGTTTGAGGAGTGTATGAAGCTAAACTTAAACTCGAACTAAAAATAGTGTTTCACAGAAGAGCATATACTGTATCTAAACGGTGACCGGTCAACTCAACCAGTAGACCATTTCAACCAGTAACTCTCAACCAGTACCAAATCAACCAATACGGTTAAGACTATATTTTGGCACTAGTTTGGTTGGTCTGGGTTAATTTGACACTGGTTGAGAGCTACTGGTTGAAATGGTCTACTGGTTGAGATGACATGGAACCATCTAAACTTCTAGCCAAACCGATTACAAATGGGATTAGAGAGTATAGTACTCAATTATGAATAGAAACTTTAGGCCAAACATTTTAAGAACAAAATCGGAAAATAACATCCGACTAACTGTAAGAGCTTTAATGCCTTTCATATCTAAAATAGTTTTCTGTAACTAGGAAAGGATGGAGTGTTGAAAAACATTTGCAAGTGAGATTGGAGAGCTTCATATTTTTAGGTTAAATATTTAGCAGAGATATACATGACAATGAGGAAGAGAGCAGTGTGGTGTGGATGTAGATGTGCTGGAAAGTGTGAAATGGAACATAGAGATGGTTCGGCCATGTGAAACTTATGTGGCACTAGAGAATTAATAAAATAGTGCAAGAGTGAAATGGAGGAGCAGAAGCAAAGGTAGACAGAGGTGGAAGGATTGACTTCAGTATATGCGTGAAAGCGGTGCTGGATGGGAGGAGGGGCGTTGAATGACTGGAGACCGGTGCATGGGAGAGATTCATTCATAGTCACCCATTCAGGGATCAAGGCGTACGGCAATATAGTAAAAATATAAGTAAATAAAAATACAGTTAAAGTGGGGATTGGGCCTGAGTATAGATATATATTTTGTATGAAGCAGTTTGAAGCATAATCTGCAAAGGTGGCAAGTGATAGACTTTTCCAAGTTAATTCTTGTGTACCGGCGACTTATTTTTAACTAGATTTTAGCTACATTTAAGAATATTTTTAACTAAAGCAATAATTATAACTACTAAACTATAATAATCTGCAGTTTAAGAAGGATCTGTGGTACTTAAAATGTTTAACCGAGATAGTTAGAAGCCCGTGGATTGCTGAAAGCCCTTTCTAAACTGAATTTAATAGTCGAATAGTAGCCAGAATAAAGTTAAAACAACAGCACCGGTACAGAAGGGGTCAACATCTACGAGGACAGGCTATTTCTAGACTTATATAGGCTGGACAGAGGCAGCAATAGGGATCTGTACTTTTCTTTGAAGAGGGGAAGGGAACTACGGGTATTTAATGCGGAGTGGCTGAATGGATCACTACAGGCAAAATGAAAATAAATCTGGCAAAAGGTCTTCAAATCGGCAAACTAATGGGGCGAAGCTCTTCAAAATCTTTGTACTAATGGGGCTAAACATGAGGGACAGGAGGGACAGAAAAGAAAACTTAAGACAGTAAAGTAATGCAGTTTGAGAGGATAGTACGAGGCTAAACTTATAAACAAACTCTACAAATACAGTTTCAGAACATAAATCTAAACTTATAGCCGAACCGATTACAAATGGGATTGGAGAGCATCATGAATAGAAACTTTAGGCCAAACATTTTAAAATATCTGAAAATAACATCTGACCACCTGTAAGACCTTTAATGCTTTTAATATCTAAACTGATTTTGTGCAACTAGGAAAGTAGGGAGAGTGAAGAGATAATTGTGCAAGGGTGATTAGCGATCAAAGATATTTTTTAATTAAATATTTAGCGGAGGGATATGCAGTACATGACAATGAGGAAGTACGAGAGTGGTGTGGTATGGATGTAGATGTGCTGGAAAGTGTGAACAGGAACACCGAGAAGTTTCAGCCATGTGAAACTTATGGGAAACTAGAGAATGACAAAAAAAAAAGTGTACAACGGTGTAGTGGAAGGGCAGATGCAAAGGTTAGACCGAGAGGTGGAAGGATGGAGTCAAGTACCGTACAGTATATGCGTGAAAGCAGTGCTGGATGGGAGGGGCGTCTAATGACTGGGGACAGAGGTGCATGGGCGCTATTAACCCTTTCACGCACATATGACTCAGAGGTTGCCAGATTAGCAATAAGAAATAGGGTTCTCTCACTTATAATTACCTCTCCAAAATTAGTTTTCTGACCACAGCTAACTCAAAGACAATTGCAGAGGTTGAAGTAACTAAACTAAAAGTTTCTAAATATCCCTGATGGTAACAAAGGCTTTAAAGCATCTCTAATAGTCTCAAAATTGCGTCATATGTCTGAGAGGGTTAATTTGTGGTCACCCCTTCAGGGATCACGACGTCCAGCAATAGATATAGTATTTCGTAAGGAAAGGGTTTGAAGCATAATCTGCAAAACTGGCATGTGATAGACTTTTCCAAGTTAACCCTCGTGTACTGGCGACGTCTTTTTAACTAGACTTTACCTACATTTAATAATAATATAAAAATTAATGCAATAATTATAACTAAACTATAATCTGTGCAGCTTAAGAAGCACGTGTCATAGTTCAAATGCTTAACCAAGATGCAGTACTTACAAACCCTTTGTTTGCTGGAGGCTCTTTTTAAACTGAATAAAATACAGTAGTCTCATAGTAGCCAGAATAAAGTTAAAAGAACGGTGCTGCTACAGACAGAGGAGGTGAAGGTCTATGAGGACAGGCTATCTTTTAGAAGTTTACATAGGCTGTTCAGAGGCAGCAATAGGGGTATGTACTTTTCTTTCAAGAGGGGCAGGGAACTACGGGTATTTAAAGTGGAGCGGCTGAATCGATGAAGAAAAATATTTTTAGGTGGTATGGTCATGTGCCGAGAAATTTTAAAAGGAGAATGCAGAGATATAAATTTATGTCAACAAAGTTCTATAGCACAAGTACTAAACTGCTGAACATAGTGATCGAGTGGATAAATGCCAATACAGTAACTTTGAGAGAGGAAACGAGTGAGCAAAACGAAACTGACTAGTGAAAAGAACAATGGTACGAGAAGTAGAACACCTATTTACAAATTTCTGTTGTGTCTGACATAGGAAGCCGGTTTCAACAAGCTACTAGGGGTTTACTGCTTTGATAGCGCAATTAATAAATGCGCGGAATTTCGGTGAGGGTATCCTAGGTTCGAGTATTTCTCATTTCATTAATAGTGTAGAAGTAAAGTTGGTTGGTGAAAAAATATTCATTCAGCAACGCCACCCTTAAGTATAGTTTCCCAGTTGACTATCATAAAAGAGGATGGTGTATAACCTTCACAGGACCTAACAGTTACCCTTTTAAATATAAAGAAGTTTTCTAAGCATATTAAAATAGTCTAACCATAGCCAGAACAAAATTTAAAAATGTCAGACTAATTTAATTTTACACTAGGATATAACTAGCAATGACTAACCGTTTGAATTTTCTGCCAAATTAATATAAATTACCTACCGGTACATATACACTTTCAGTACCTTAAAATTATTAACTTAAAATTACCTATTTGAACCGTAATGGAAAGCTGTAGATATTTTGAACCATTTTTGTTCCAAAATTTGAACGGACTTTATTTTACTTTAACTCCGGAGAAAATACAAACCAAATACATTCCTAAATTCTTTACTTAAAATCCGGACAAAATATATAATGAAATCTTTAATTTCTTTACACTTTTACGCAATTACAGCCTTCAACACTACAAATCCAAACATTGCCTCATTTTGTAATCTATGTACCAACTCTTATTGTACAATCTAAATCAAGTCGTTCACTGTAAACCTTGGTCTCTAGATTTCACACATTTATTCAGCACGTCTACGACGGGCAACTTAAAGGTCTAAGAGCTAAACTAATATTTAAATTATGAGCAAAGTCCCTTACATTTCATTATAAGCAAACTAATTTATATTTCACGACAAAAAGTACCAAGATATAGTTAAAGAGCAAAGCAATTAAAGTCTAAGAAAACTATTTTAATTACTTAAAGAGCAACGCAATCTATAGTAAAGTTTAAGAAAAAAGGCATTTAAAGTTTTAGATCAACTAAATGTATACTACCTTTGAGCAAAGCAACACTTTACATTAAATAATCAAAGCAATTTCATTAAACTTAGAGCACAGTTACTTTAAATAAAGAGTAAACTAACTTTAAAGTATTTAATTGTACCTTCAAGATAAATTTTGAAATTTAGAGATCTTAACCTAGATATTTCTGAATATGAACATTCACAGGCTATTACAAAATCCCATTAACGAGAGGTTTTTACTTTATTCCCTAGACTTCCATCAAGCTTAAAATTACTCCCCCTAGACCCCCTTTCAAGATAAATTTGTACATTTTTCAGTAGAAAAATTTCCCGGCCCAAGGCCGGTTCCCCTTAAATTACAGGCTCGCTATCGCTCGCCAGGAAAAAATAGACACCTCAATGGCAAGAATGGTCTTAAAATTGACAGAAATGGGGCGAGGGTTCTTAAAATCGCCAAACTAATGGGGCGGACGTCTTAAAATCTCAAAAGCAATGGGGCTAAACATGAGTGAGAAAGGGGTCCAGAAAAAATTCCCCCAGGTGGAAATCTCCCCGTAACACTTAGGTGATTGCAACTTACAATAATTTAGTTTCTGAACAAGGTTACCCGTGAACTATTGAAAAAGATTGTACGCTTCCTTAAGGTGTTAAACTTAGACATTCAAAAATATTAACACAAAACCTGACTTGCCAATTGCCATAATCCATTATTTGTAAAAGTGGCGAAAAGTTTATTCCTAAACATTAGATCCGATAATTAATGAACCGCTATGCCTCTCGTGCAATATTATAATTTAAAACTTTCAAAATAAACAAACCAAAACAAGTAAAAATATAAATACAAAAAACAAAACTTTTATCAAAATCACTACGTGGAAATTATCACTAACAAAGGAAAATATAATTTTAATGTAATATTACTGTAAAGTTCGTAGTTTACTGTATTGGGCAGTAAATAATTTAATAAATTAACTTTTTCGCCACCTTCAAAATCACAGACTATAGCATTCAATAACAAAGTTTCGAACCGCGAAAATTAAATTTTGCGGCACAATATTGCTATACAGTAAGTCCCCACTTAAAATTTAAAACGTTACTGACAAAAATAGTAAATTCAAAAATACTACTTTGTAATAGACTTTAAAAGTTAATTTACAGCATAAAATAAAATAAATCTTTGAAGGATTATTAAAAATTTTAGTTTAAATGTAATTACTTTATATCAAGCTTTCAAATATACTACTTTACTTTAAATTATAAAATATACTTTATATCATACTTTAGAATAAACTACTTTACTTTAAATTATAAAATATACTTTATATCATACTCTAGAATAAACTACTTTACTTTAAATTATAAACATTCAAATAAGTAATTAAAATTACTATTAAGAGCAGATATGCAATTTAAGTCTTATCTAACAAAACAAAAAAATAACTTTAATGGACAGTAACCAAACTAATTCAAGAGAATTAAGTGAGTAAACATTAACTGTATACAAAAGGTTGTTAACCCTTTTAACAATATTGAAAATTCTATGACTTATTGTAGACATCATTCACTTCAATACAAATGTTAAAGTAACATTTCCCAATTATATATCAATAAAAAGACAGTTCCATGTTCTACATGGGTGTGCCTTAGGAATGACTTGCAACACAGGAGGAACTATAGGATATCCGCTAACTGAAATAATAGCTACCGGGTACTAAATTAGTCATATTTCCATTTATTTGGAGAACTTACTTGGTCTTTGCAAGTTCATCTTTTTACTTTACTAAAAGTTCTCGATAAGGAATGGATTTTCTTTTTTCCTTTAAATGTAAAACACTTAACATTTTTATCTGAAGTGACTAAAGGTTATTTTTGGTTGATTTGAAAGTATTAAATAATAAATTAAGCATAAGAACTAAGTACAAAAAGCTCCTTGTAAAGCATTGAGAGTGTAGGGCTGTACAATGGTGGAAAACTGCATCATAACAGTCTAATTCCACAACCCCGAGGGGTTTCTGCACCCTCCTCAGCTCCCCACCATGGAGTGGCTTCGGTCACCCAGGCTTTATTGTGGTCGGCGGGGGTGCTCGGTTATGGCCTTGGCCTTGCTCGGGGCCTTGGGGCTGTTCGGCCAGGCACCTTGGGGAAAAACAACAACAACAACAACCCCGAGGGGTCATGTTGACCTCATGCAAAGCAAGCTTGTGAAGCAAGCGACAGCAGCGATCCGCCTAGAGACTTTAGTACAAGAGTCCTAGAGACAGTCCCCACCCGTTAGACCGTCTTACTGCCGTGGTACCACCTGCTTTGCCCTCACCCCAATGGGCGATGACTTTATCCGCGAGGAGCACCCTCAATGTACATGACTTTATCTAGATAGCATATACTTCTTGTCATTTTATGAAATTTATTCCTTATGAATGAAAAAGTCTCATCAGATAAATATAAGGGTTTTCGGTCTACTGGAACATTTAGTTATATAACGGTAACTGGAATTAATTTATATTAAGGTTATTTACTGTACAAAACATTTAGAAATTAGTTGCAACAAAATTAAGTGAAATTTTAAGTAAACTCTATTATCTTTAGCAATATTTAAGACTGACTAATAAAACACTCTTGTGCTGCCAACTTTAAACCCTCTGCACGAAGGTGCACTCTTAAAAAGGCATCTCCCTAGGATGTTTTTTTAAATTCATATTGGCAGTCAAGTTAAAAATATAAGAGTTGGTACTTCTATTACAATATGAGGCACACTAATTTAGGACATATAGGGGCCATGTTCTCAACTACATAATGTTGGTTACCAGGATGATAATTACTTCTATTATTTAACAACTAATCAAAAATATAGGCTTAGGTTTCATCCTAATTAATTTATTCTAAAAGTTAATATTTTAGCCAGTAATCCAGAAATACAGTTTGGCGCTTATTTAATCTCCTACAGTACAGTACAGTACTTTAAATAATAAATACAGTTACCGTATATTTAATTACTTTATAAACTGTAATCTACAAAAATTACAGATTTTGCCTTTCTAATAAAATGTGTATAAATTCCTTTACTAAGCTATATGCAGCTTGAAATAATGGCCCCATAATATCCTACACATACCTGGAGTTAATAATAGGAGTGATGGTGGTAGAGGTGTAGTTGTAGTGGTAGTGGTAGAGGTGGTGTGGTACTTGTGGTGGTGGTGGGTGGTGTAGAAGCAAGTCCTCTTCTATTCTCTGCAGAATTTAATATATTTAATATTTTGTTTGTAATATTTCATTAATCTATTTTAGGAGTAGAGTTGGTTGTTGGATAAAACATAATATCTACCTCTATAATCCTTAGTTTTATACTTTAACAATATTTAATATTATTTAATTAATGTTATACTTTAACAATATAGTCAGATTATTTCTTAATTTAATATTCAATAAAAAAATTGCAAAGTAAAACTAAAATTAACTAATATGGAGCAATAGTATTTTAATTTAATAAAAATAAAATTTCAATGCAAGTGCAGTATTTTAATATTCCTTCTTTTTACTCTAAATTTAAGATACTGTGTATATTTCTCAATTTAAATAAAGTAATAAAATAATTATAATGTAAAACTTGCAAAATAAACAAACCAAAACTTATACGAACACAGTAAAAAGACAAAACAACGAATCAAAATCGCTATGTGGAAAAAACGCTTAAGTAAAATCATTATTTCTAAATAAAAGAACACAATCAACCACATACGGTGTACATTACTACAGGAGCAAGTTAATCTGGTTAGGAAAATTTGCAGGTGATTATGTATTTGGTGGTGGTGTGATTCAAGGTCTATAATCTGCTTAATGAAGGACATTTAATTTTTAACTCTAAATTACTTTTTACTTTAATAATCGTGACTAGTAGCATTTTGCCCATTTTAATTTTGAAATTGATAAATAATATCAAATGTGCAGGATTTGAATACTGCATCAAAAAATATATATATAAATTAAGGCTTTAAGTTCTAAGTAAATCAAATATAATTTAGCAACTAGAGATGCCCTAACAAAATCAGAGCGAGTACTGCCAACAGCAGCATCCCGCAACAGCTCCAACCATTGTAGAAGTCTTTGACCCCTTTTCACATCTGAGAACAAAACCAAATATTAATACTGGACTGCTGTACACTCTCATACCATAGATGGTACTGATGGGGCTAATTTGAGACATTCTAAATAGATCTGGCTCCATTTAACCACTAGAAGCGTATTTCAAATCACATTGAGAAAATATGCTTTACCTACGTACTACCGGCTCTGTAATGTAGTGGAGAAAGTCTGCCTCCCACCCCAGGTGACCCAAGTTCAATCCCACGCTCAGGCATGAAGGTTTTTCGCGTACACTGGGATAATTTAGTTTAACCCATGGGGTGTGGGTACAAAGGACGGAGAGTGTGATAACACTTCAAATTTAAACAAATTCAGAGTTTACTCCTGAAAGGTTCGAATCTATACGGAGATCACTGGTTAGTCCTGTGAATGTAGTACATGTCCAGGTCATGTTTCACGCATTTATAACACAGGTTGCCAGATTAGCAATAAGAAATAGAGTTCTCTCGCTCTTATAATTACCTCTCCAAAATTAGTGTTCTGCCCACAGCTAACTCAAAGACAACTGCAGAGGTTGAAGTAACTAAACTAAAGGTTTCGAAATACCTCTGATGGTAACAAAGGCTTTAAAGTATCCCCAATAGGCTCAAAATTGAGTCTTATGTCTGAGAGGGTCAATATAACATAGGGACAAGTCTGCCAAATAAGCGAGGTTGCGGCACCAAGTATATTTTTATCAATAAATGGTATCTGCACTATCCAAGCATCAATAGTTAGAGATAAAAGTAGCCATCTTTACTGACCATACTAAACATCCGACAGACTAACAGGGACAGCAAAAACTTAGTGACAGCGGAGAAGCTACTTATTACTGCAACACTTCTAATTAATCAATATGATAGATTATCAGCGAATATAGAAAAAGTCACATATAAAATTAATTTTATTATACAAACAGAAATAAAAGTATTTTACAACTAAACAAAATAAGTAATTATGGAAGAAATTTAAGTTTAATATTTCAGGATCGTTTCGTATCAGTTTCAGTTCCACTTTAATTATAGAATAAAGTTATAGCTCACATTGTTTTACCTTAAGTCCCAATATAAATTAACAAGACTTTTTACAATGCTTAATTACTAATGAAACTATAGCATTACATCAAATAATTTAAGTAACTTTACTACAATGTCAGCCAGATAAATTAGTTACTATATCCAATCACAAATCCTAAATCAAATGAGGTTAAGTATTCACAACATATTAATTAATAGTTACTAACTCACGAACTAACGAGTAGTGGTCACACAGGCAGTCACCAATCGGCAGACAGGCTACTTGAGTCTCCCAACCGCAGGTGAGGGGCAAGTGCGCGATCCACAGGTGTTCGCATGTAGGGGGGAGAATGCAGTGATATCCGCCAAACTCTCCTCCGTCACGTACGCATGCTTCTGGTCACTTAAACAGGTGTCTGCAGGTAAAAAGGCCATCACTTGTTCCAATGCACAGTCACTAGTCACATATTTGGGTCTCCAGATTTAATAAATATATAAAAAATATATTAAGGGACAATTTTTAAACTACTTTTCAAAACTTTTAATCATATTAAGCAAGGAATATTCATGAAAATCGCAAGGTTTAATTATATAAAATTAAACTTATATTCATTAAAAATAGTTAAGAGACTCTTACCTTCATTAGTGACCGGTACACCTGGTACAGGTATGGCGGATCATGAAGTGGCCGAGACACACTAGTCTCGGAGGCGACTTACCTGCTTAGGGGAGCACACCTTTCTTTTTTCTTTATCTCCCCCCTAGATGTTCACGTTGTCCTTCAGTCTGCGTGTGACGTCACTCTTGTCCCAGTAGCGTGGGTGTTTTAGACAGCCAGGTAATAGGTTCAAACTAGACCTATTTGGGCTTAAGATTAGAGTATAGGCTACATTAAAAATAACAGGAAAATAAAAAAATAATGGCATGGCATTTGTCCTATTATCATTTCCAGACACTAGGAACTGGAATAACTAATTCTAACTTTGCAATTTTAATAAAAAAGACTAAACCGAAGGGACTGTACGGTCGACAGGGTGGATTTTTTGTTTCTTCTATGTAAGTGAGGGATGCAAAAGGCAGAACTGCCTGTAGAGAGTGCCTCCCCCAGAGCGACAGGGCCAAAATCTAGGGAAGTTAGAGCCAAAATGCCTGGACACACTGAGTTTCAAGCAATTTAAGTCATAGGAAGAGGGAAAGACTGATTCTGGGAAAGTTCCAGAGATCAGCTGTTGAATAGAAGCAAGTCTGAGAGTAACTTTACACTCTTGGGTTACAGAGTTGCACAGAGTAGGGGTGGGATTGTGTTGCAAGACTGGTATGACGTGCCCTACATAGAGGAGGTGGTATACACTGGGAGAGGGCTGAGGAACACTGATTATCATAGTAGCAATAGAATAGCAAGATGCAACATTGTGGCGGAGAGAGAGATATTGCAGAGAGTTGGTGAGTGGACGGGAGTTAATGATA
>JAGKTK010026165.1:5942-17018 GCA_018397895.1 Paralithodes camtschaticus | reverse complement strand
AAAAGAGTACAAGGAAAGACTAAATGAAAAGTGGATGGAAGTGAGAGAGATGGAAGAAAGAGAAGTAGAGGTTGAATGGCAACCGTTTAAGGATGGAGTGAAAGCAAGTGCAGAGATAGTATGTGGTATAAAGGAAAGTAGGAGGCAAAGGTGTCAGAAAGGGAAGCAAGTGGTGGAATGATATGGTGATAAAGGCATTTGAGGAGAAGAGACAGTGTTTTGAGAGGGTTTTACAGGATGGTATTGCTGAGGTATGGAAGAGGTACAAGGAGACCTTGGTGACCCTGGTCTCTGGGTCTTCTCCTGGGTGACCTGGATGTGTGTGAGTTTGTGCTTTTTATCTGTGTTTATTTGTTGTTTTAATTTGTTTTTGTGTTTTCCCTGTTCTTGCTCTGTCTTGAGTCGGCTACCCCCAAAATGGCGATTGGGCCTGAGCATATAGACAGATAGATAGATAGATAGATAGACAAGGAGAAAAGGAGAGAGGCAGAACGGAAAATTGAGAAGCGAAGAAAGATGCAAATGAAAGGTGGGGTCAAAGGTTGAGTGAGAATTTTGAAGAACGAAAGAAGATGTTGTGGAAGGAGTTAAATAGAGTAAGGAAAGGAGGACACAAGAGGGAAGAGTCAGTGAAAGATGCAAATGGAGAATTACTAGTGGAAGGAGTTGAAGTGAGGAAAAGATATGCTGAGTATTTTGAGTCTTTGCTAAATGCATGAGATCGAAGAGAAGCAGTGGTTGATGGAGATAGGTTACCCAGGCCACCCAGGTGACAGGGAATGAATGAAAGGATTGAGGAAAATGAAGCGAAAGAAGCTGTGAAACAAATGAGAGCAGGAAAAGCAGAAGGTTTGGATGGTATTGCTGTGGAGTGTATACAGAAGGGTGGAGATGTGATAATAGACTTGGTGATTGGTGAGACTTTTCAATGAGTGCTTTGTTGTGTCAATGGTACTAATAGACTGGAGGAGTGCATGTATTGTGCCATTGTACAAGGGGAAGGGAGATCGGCAGGAGTGTTCGAGTCATAGAGGTATTAGTTTATTATCAGTGGTTGGAAAGCTGTATGGCAGGGTGTTGGTAGAGATGATAATAACGTGTACGGAAGTTGCAATAGGAGAAGAACAGTGCGGTTTTAGGAGGGGAAGAGGGTGCGTGGATCAGATGTTTGCAGTAAGACAGTTATGCGAGAAGTATTTAGAGAAGCATAAGGAGATATTTTGGGATTTTGTGGATTTGGAAAAAGTGTATGATCATGTGGATCGTGAAGCAATGTGGAAGGTGTTAATGATTAATGAAATTGGAGAAAGTTTGTTAAATGCAGTTAACAGTTTTTTATGAAGGGAGCAGAGCGTGTGTTAGAGTAGGAAATGGTGAGTTGAGTTAATGGTTAGAGGTAAAGGTAGGCTTGCGACAGGGTTGTGTAATGTCACCATGAGTGTTTAATATGTTTATGGATGGTGTGGGGAGGGAGGTGAAAATGAGAACTATGGGAAGAGGATTGGGTTTAGTAGGGAAAAATGGTAGAGATTGGGAGTTAAATCAGTTGCTGTTCGCTGATGACACAGTGTTGTTGGCGGATTCTGAGGAGAAACTGCACCAGGTTGTCAAAGAGTTTGGTGTGGTTTGTGGGAGGAGGAAACTGAAGGTGAACGTCAATAAAAGTAAAGTAATGGTTGGTGTGTAATAGGGGTGATCGTAGGGTGAATCTAGATGTGAAGCTGGATGGGGAAATATTAGAACCAGTAGAGTGTTTTAAATATCTATGACGAACGATAACAAGGAGTGCAGGTATGGAAATGGAGGTAAAATAGAGAGTGTGTCAAAGAAGGAAGGTTTTCGGAGCAATGGGAAGTATATGGAAAATGAGAAATCTCGGAATGAAAGTAAAAAGTGCAATGTATCAAGGAATTGTTGTGCCAACAGTGATGTATGGGTCTGAGACATGGGTTCTGAAGGAAAAGAAGAGAAGAAAGCTGGATGTGATGGAGATGAGCTGCTTGAGGAGTATGTGTGGAGTTAATCGTAGAGACAGATTGAGGAATGAAGAGATGCATAGGAGAGTGGGGTAGCAGGAACATTTGTCGGCCAGAGTGGACAGAAGGGTGCTGAGCAGGTATGGTCATGTTGAACGAATGGAAGATGAAAATCTTACAAAGAGAATATGTGAGTCAGATACAAGGGAAGATAAAAGGGCAGGAAGACCCCATTGATATGGAGAGACTGTGTAAGACAAGTTTTGGATGATAGAGGAATGACTATAGATCAGGCAAGGGAAGTGGTAATAAACAGGAATTAATGGAGAATGCTTGTGAATAGATTAGTGAACATGTGGTCATTTGGGGGAAGTGATCGGGCGAAAGTTGGTTTCTTTCGTAGATAGAGTTTCCTTGGGGCCAATAAGGAGATGAATGACTAATTTTGAACCTGCACATTTGGGAAAATTGAGCCCATATGTGTCCTGTGAACTCAGGGGCGTTATCTGAGTGAATGGCTTCAGGAAGACCAAAATATGGAAACAAATGCTGTATCAGGGCTTCAGCTATTGAAAATGCAGTGTGGTCTTTTGCGGGGCAAGCAATTACATATTTGGAATAAGTATCTACAAAGGTGATAATATACTTAAATCCTTTGATACCTTCCATGGGTCCCATGACGTCAACTGCTAGTAATTGCCATGGTTATGAGGCTACTAGTTTTCTTGTAGGTCCTGGGGTGCGTGTCCGATCTTTTCCTAATGCACATGCTCGACGGGCTTCAGTTACTTTTTTGGCGGTGATGTAGGTAGAAGGAGACCAATACACTTGCTGAAAGGTCGAGGCTAATTTCATTTGAGCCAAATCAATGCCATTGTGGGAGTGCAGGGATTGCAAGGTTGGTAGGGCAGTGCTGGGGGTAATTACAATTTTACCGTCTGGGGTATATAGATTATCTCCTCTTCTTTGGAGTTGTGAGAAGAGGTGTCTGGGCATCCAATCAGGTTTTTGTTGTCGTTGAAATTGTTGCAGGAGGTGTTGTTGATCTTGATCTGCAGAATCTTTTGGTGAATGGCTAGAATGGGACTGATTTCCCTTTCTCTGATGGGTGGAGTGGCTGTTGAATCTCGAGGGAGTCTGGAGAGAGCATCAGCATTTGTGTGTAACTTCCCAGTCCTGTAGGCTATTTCAAAGACAAATTCTTCGAGAGATTCACGCCATCTTACTGTTAGAGCATGCTTAGTGTCAGACTTAGGGAGCCATTGAAGGGCGTGGTGATCTGTAATTATGGTGACTTTAACACCTGCGAGATATGCTTTAAAATGCTGAAGAGCCCAAATTATTCACAAACATTCTCTCTTGGTGACAGGGTAGTTTGTCTCAGCTGGATTGAGTGTTCAGCTGGCGCACGCGATAATATGCTCGCGTCCGTCTCTGGTTTGATCCAGAACTGCTCCAATACCGAATTGTGAAACATCGGTGTAGAAACGGAATTGTTTGGTATAATCAGGAAATGAGGCTACTGGAGAAGCTAGTAAAAGGTCTTTCAGGGAGTTGAAGGCTTGAATGCATTGAGTTGTCCATAAAAATGGCTCTTCCTTCCTAGTTAAATCGTGGAGGGGTTTGGCAGTTGTGGCAAAATTCTTATCGAAGCGACGATAGTATTAAGCTAAACCGTGAAATGCTGGGACCCCTTTTACATTGGTTGGGGGGGGGGGGGGGTATTATGGTACTTATTGCCTGCCATTTTCCTGGATCTGGGCGATTCCTTCTGTGGAGACGATGTGGCCTAGGAATTGAACTTCTTTCTGTGCTAATGTGCACTTAGAGGGCTTGAGCTTCAACTTGGCATCTTGGATCCGCTGGAATTCTTAGCGAAGTCGTTGGATATGTTCGGCCCAGGTCTTACCAACAACAATGATGTCATCTAGGTACGGTAAACAGGTCTTCCAGGTTAACCCTTGTAATACTGATTCCAAGAGTCTAAGAGAAGGTGGCAGGACTGTTACAGAGGCCAAAAGGCAATACGGCAAACTCATATAGTTTCCCCTGGCTGGTGGCGAAAGGCGTTTTCTGTTGGTGTTCCGGAAGTACTGGCACTTGCCAATATCCAGCTTGCAAATCAAGGGTGCTCAACCATTTTGCACCTAGAAGGGAGTCTAAGGAATCGTCAATGTGAGGTAGTGAGGTCGCATCTTTGATGGTTACGTCATTTAACTGTCTGTAATCTATACAGAATCTAGTAGAGCCATCTTTTTTTCTGACTAGTACTACAGGTGAGGACCAAGAGCTGGTGGAGGGTTTGACTACTCCTGTTGCTAGCATGTCTTTTACTTGCGATTCCTCCTCTTGTCTTTGGATCGGATTCTTCCTGCGAATAGGCTGTTTAATTGGTTGTTTATTTAATTACAGTGTGAATGGCATGATGAAGTACGTTGGTTTCCCGACGTCTCTGCTGGATGTGGCGAAGATGTCTTGAAAGGAAGTCATCAAGTCGCATAAGTCAAGTTGTTGTTGAGGAGTTAAGTGGGAAGGAATGTCAGGAAGTTTAGGAAGGGTGGAAAGTTCTTGATCATTGGGTAAGGATAGTTCCTCTGCATGATTCTCTAGCTCTCCAATAGCTAATCCTTTTGGCAATGTGAGAGGGTGATCAGAGATATTTGCAATTTTAATGCAATTCAGTTTATGAGTGATAATGGCTGGAGCAGTCCGGCAATTTCTGTCGAAGGGACTTTGGAGGTTCGAGGTGATTATGACATCACCAGGTAACGTAGGGAGGATAGGTACCCACTATTCGTGATGAGGGGGGAGTGTCACAGCCTTTGACGTGAGAGCTTGGGCAATTTTTACGGTGCAGATGGCTTGGTTAGGTATTTTCTCATGACTGATACATGAATTTATGTCATGTTTGATGCTAATCTGGTATTTGATGGCTGGGTTTACGTTAGACTGTTGGGTTTAATTTGTATTTATTTTTTAGATGGAGGGGCAAATTTCATTACTCTTTGTTTACAGTCAATAGTGGCATGAAGGGACGTTAGCAAGTCGAAACCTAAATATCCATCGTACTTGGTCTCGTGAGTGGTATATATCATGAAAGAATGATGTGTTCCGTGGTCAGGAATGGGGCGCTAACATAAAGAGGAACATAAAGTTGTCTGTGCCTGTCCCATCCTGAGCCCCCGCCAGCTTGACGATCTGTGGACGGGGGCGGATTAAAAATCTTGGTCATCTTGAATGTCTGTAGTTTCTTCTATTTGCTCAGGTTCTTCAGCATATTCCTCTTCTTAGTTTTCTTTAATTCCTGCAGTCCCATCGTCATTTATTGTGGCCACGCATCGGGGCTTAATCCACGGAATCTGAGCCCAAAGGCTAGGCATCCTGGACCGACGCTTGGTTAGTTCTAAAAATTACGTTTTTAGAGACACTAGAGGACATTTAGAAGTGCATGGCTTCCAGTCAGAGGGGCGGACTCGGACCCATTCCTCCATGTTGTCATTTCAACGGGAAAATGCAGTATTAGCCGAAGATGTTGCAGAAGAGTGAGGGTGAGTAGTTGCTCGGCTGATTACGGCGATATTGTCATTTTCCTTCGTTTCCCTCAAGGCCAAGATACCTCCGAATTACTGGCATGTCCTCATCATAACCCTTAAGTTCTAATATTGCAAAGTGGTCTCGTACTGCTGTGGGTAAGTATCCTTAACAGTGCACTAAACACTCTCTCCTTCCTTTGAGCAGCAGTATCATTGGGAAATGCTATCACTACCAGTTGATTTAACTGGCTCATAGTGTTATCTAGACTTCCCGAAAACTTTATACTATGTAATTGTTGGTTCACTATTATCTTTCCCAGAGATGGGTTAATAGCTGCCTTAGTATAGCTCTCGAACTGAGCCCAGGTCAACTGAGGAGTGTCATGCACATAACCAGATACGAGAGACGCATGCTTGCCTAATTTCATTACTACAGTGTGAATTTTTGAAGTTTTATCTTCCCTGAATATAAGATCAAGGACAGGATTCACAATTTCAAGATACGTATTGATATCCTGATCTTTTTGCTTAAAAGAAATAATGTCAAGCGATTTACCATCCATGATGATTCGTGGATTGGGGTTGATTGAGAAAATTAAAGATTCAAAGTTGCTATGCCTTATTGAGACGCCGCTGCGCCAATGTTATGCGACTCTGTAATTCAGCACGCTTTATATGTGTTCTATAATTCCTCGTAAGGAAACCTCAGAACTTAGTATTGCTCAACAGGAACACAGCTAACTTTGACTTGTATACTTCTTAGTTCAATTAATCTCTACCAATGACACAGAATACACAAGTTCGGTACACAAGTTTTATGTATTAACAGGCTAGGGTACAGGGCACACATTGAATAAGGAGCTTAGCTATATAAACAAGCATAAATGGTGACAATAACAAGTTGATAAAAACACACTTATTCATAAATTATAGTGTCACAAGAATAAGATATAAGATAAATTACAGTAATACATAAATAAAGCATAAAGATGATGACTATATAAATATACAGTAAACCCCCGCTAACTCGGACTCTTTTCAGTCGGAAAACCGCACTTCTCGGAATGGCATCGGCCTCTCGGAAATGTCCCTGTATATCTCGGAAATTTCCGAGTTGGGCGGGATTTGTGTCCGGTTTACAATGTTATGTCACTCGGTTTTAAGTGATTTTAGGATGAATTGAAGCCTGTGCCTTTTAATTATTGTGTTAATATTAATTACTATGTACTGTACTGTCCCTAAAAAAAATAATAAGGTTCGTATTTGTCATTAATATGATAAATTTCACATAAAAAAAAGTAATATCAATTTTCTCTGACGCGGACTTTCCTCTTATAATTCGGAATTTTCCCTCTCTTAACCCTCTCACATCCTTATGACGCAGAGGTTGCCAGATTAGCAATAATAAATAGAGTTCTCTCACACTTATAATTACCTCTCCAAAATTACTTTTCTGCCCACAGCTAACTCAAAGACAACTACAAAGGTTGAAGTAACTAAACTAAAGGTTTCTAAAGGGGAGGTGTGGTGGAGTGGTCTTGCCACTGGCCTGGTAATCCAAAGGTCCCGGGTTCAAATCCCGATGTATCAATGGGAAGATATTATTGGGATGGAATTTGTGCTGTACCTAGTATCAGTGCATTACCACAAAGCCCACCGAAACGTCAATAAAATACCCTGATTGTTCCCTGATTAAATAGCACTGTATGAATATTCCCATATTTCAAAATATGCTATAGGGGTGCAATGCCTGGTGAGTTTTCTGCTCAACAGGTGGCGTTGTGTGTGTGTAAGTGTGAGAGAGACAGTGAAGCACGGGAACGAGATGGCTTCAGAGATGGGGTCGTTTCGGGCCATGAGTGAGCACCGTGCCTCATGTGAAGGCAAGATGGCAGGTGCTCGTTGTACTCTACGTGCTTCACATGTCTCACTCCCTAGACTGAAACATAACCTCACGGGCTTCACTGTTCATTGTAAAGCGGTGAATGTTAAGGCTCTCAGCCTATGCCCGAGAGGAAGTAAGTTGGAATATAGAAAAAAAAAATAAAAAAAAAAAAAATAATAAAAAAATAAATACCCCTGATGGTAACAAAGGCTTTAAAGTATCCCTCATAGGCTCAAAATTGCATCAAGAACGTGAGAGGGTTAAGTCGGTCATAAGTCGGACTTCGGACATCTCGGAAAATCAGGCTTCTCGGAAGTGGTCTCCCCCCAATTAGTCCGAGTTAGCGAGGGTTTACTGTATAGTACAAACGTACACAGAGAGGTAAAGTCTGATAAAAATAGACAACTGATATCGTGACTCAGGTAAAGGCGATGTAGCGCGTGAGCAAGGTATACACCAGGTAGAGCGTGAGTGAGGTAGACAACACAAGGTAACGCATCCGTGAGGTAGGTCAAATTTACTGAGGTGACGCGCACACAAAATAAGATTTATATGTAAAATAAGATATCATTTGGATAGGAAATAACTTTACGTTAATTCAAGATAAAAGAAGATATACTTCGAAGTAAACTCAAAGAATTATAATAATGAATAATAAATTCACGGAACTGATAAAAAATAATAATAGCCTGTGTGAAGGGCTGATAATCTCGCCATACGGATTTTAATACGACGTGATATTAATAGGAGTTAATGCAACTAAAAATATGGCTTAAACTGAGTTTGAAGTCAGGAAGCACAAAGCTAATAATAGTCTGACAAAGATACTGATAAATTACACTCTCTGTTGACACTTATACATGCAATTTCGTACCCAGACAATAATAACACATAAAATCAGATATGGGAGTGTTCACTGGTAACTACGTATGGTGTGCATGTATATTGCATTTGTGGTTGTTTGTCCTCATGGCAGTTGTAAGGTAGATAGTTCCGCCTGGGTAGATGGGTGGAAATCGAGGAGGTTGATGGGGTAATTCCATAAATGTTTCCTCGTCATATTCTAGGTCTGGTTCCGGTACGGGCTCCTCACCTTTGTTGTAGCGTGGCCAGGTGTGGTGGTGGCTTGGGGTAATTAACGCACCACGGGAGCGTCCCTTGTTTGTTTGTACAGGTAGGATGACCAGTTTTACCCTTTCGCTGGTGTTGGGGCATTTTAGTCTCTTCTTTCTTCTTGCTATTTTATAAAGCAATGCTGCAATATTGATGTTGGGGCTCATTAACATGTGGGAGCAGATACGGTGGAGGTTTTGGCTCATTCTCCTCGAGCCCCGTCATTTCAGCTACAAACAGGACAGAACAGGGTCGTTATTGCAAACGTTATTTGTTTTTCCTTACACTTTTGCTTTACAGAGCTAAAATGAGTTGAAAATGCAAAAACATGTGACAGTACCTGCTCAAGAGACCATGAAAATGTTTTGATCCCTGACGTATAAGTCGGCCTGTGGCCTATGCAAAAAAAGGCTTATACTGCGGCTGACATACATACTGTATACATTCTGGTAGAACCGTCTAAGTTGGTTGCACCAACCTGCTCGACTTCTTGCCAGATGCTTTCAGGAGGTTCTAAGCTTGCCATCCATACTTATATCAGTGTGTTTAGTGCATTGGTTGAGGGAGTGTGTACAATGAAGAAGTGTTTTAGAAGCTAAGTATCAATAAAAATAGGGCAATTTCTTCCTGTAATTGTGACAGCTATACATTATAGCAGATGCAGATATTAGGTTCAATTCATCTTCATTTCTACAACTCATACTGTCTTACTGTCTTGTAAACACAAAGCATGATGGAATATCTGCTGTAAATATCATCGAGTTATCACAAGTTGAATGGTAACAGAACATTTTATATTTCCGCTCGGGAGTAAAATATTTATCAAATTTCCTGGGTGGTGTGAGGAAGAAGGGAGGGTATGGTGGCTTTTATAGGGAGAATTTTGACAAAACCTTTACATTGGAAATCTTTCCAATTCACTCAGGTGATGGATATGGCGCTAGGGCAACATATATTGAGCGGAATTAGCGAAAAAATTGCCGCACGTGTTTATTCGTCCATATAGAAGCCACAGCACAGGAGGGGTTGAATATGTCACCAAATAAACAACTTTTCACTAACACAATGGCATTGGTTGAAATATTATTGAGATATATCTGATATGCATAATACTTTACGGACTATTCAAGAGAGTGATTGCAAAATGGCTGCGGAATAATCCTAGTTACTGTAACTTTTTCTAATGAACTCAAACAATATTATGTTCCTTTGGTGAAAACGTGGACAACTTCATTTTGTCCAAGAGTTAATTTGGAATGTGTAAGGACATTTTTCCAAATGATATATATATTTTGGTATATATAAATGTTACAATACAGCAGTTTAACAATTTGGTATAATTATGTAGGCAGACGGAATTGTACTATTACATACTCAAACTTATGTACTGAAAATGGCAATTGATTTCTTACTACCACAAATAGTTGTATTGGAATGCCTATTTTAAGGGAATTTACAGTAGGTAATTGTTTCCTACATCATAAAACGTCTGTACAGAAAGCAGATGCATTTATTGTATATTTGGTTCCTGCATCATTCCAGAGCTTAATATAACTATACCTATAAAGCCTGTTTGATTTTGAGTGGTTTAAGTGGTTGAGTGGGATTTGGGACTGGTGATCTGAGGGCAGAAACTGCTCAGATGTAGTAGGTGATTTCCACAGATTAACTTCTTAATTCCTTCAGATATTAGACCCGGTTGATACTGGCTTTGAAGATGACCATAAGACAAGCTACATAATACATATCCCTTCTATGCTGCAAAGTGTTCAAGATTAAGCGCGTCCTCCTGAGAGAAGATCCGCCCTGCTCTCCGCTACACTCCCTCTAATGATTGTAGAATGGATTCTGGTGCTCTCCCCAGGACAGCTGAGTATACTATGTTGTATAGAGTACACCAAGTTCGTATTGGTCAAGGTATCCTCTGATTATCTGTAGAAGGGAAAGTTTCTGAGAGGCAAGTTTAGTGAGCCCTTGTACATTGTTGTTGAAACTTGATTTATTATCAATATATATATTCCAATAATTGATATGAACTTTTATGTTCTTACCTTCATTTCCATCTATGAAGGTTCTGGATTTTCGTTGATATCGTGGAGTCTTGAGAAAATGCATGCCTGTCTCTCGTAAATGTGTACTTTTCTTTTCTAGATGATCGTAAAGCTACTTGGTATGTTGGGCATTGCATCTGTCCCCACAACTACAGTCATACGAATGCAATATATAATATAATACACACAGAAGATTTACTTAACCATGTATGTACCGGTGACGTCTTACAAATTTGTTTTCAGCTACATTTGGACGATTTTAGAAAGCTTAAGAACGATATATGGTAGCTAAAGGGATTAATTGATATCGTCTGTAGGCTTTTAATGGGTAGAAATCTGTGTTAATCTGAATAAAATCATCTAATAGTTGCCAGAATATAATGAAAAGGACGTCGATGGTACATAATGGGTTGAGTCATGATAAACCTATTTGCCCCACCCCACCCCGCCCCCACTCCCGGACACTCACACACACACACACACACACACACACACACACACACACACACACACCACAC
>JAGKTK010026164.1:0-17018 GCA_018397895.1 Paralithodes camtschaticus | reverse complement strand
TTTTTTTTTTAATTTGATGGAGGTCTAGGGAGCAAACTAGAAAAATAATGAATACATGCAAAAATCGCCTCAAAAGTGAACCATCCTCCCTTAAAATTAGTTAAAAAGGGACGTGAGAGGCTATCAACCCTTCTGGATTATAAAGCCAGCACACTGTAATATACGTCAAGAATAGCGTCAGGACTAGAGCCCCTTTTCGAGAACCCCAGTCCCTTGTTGGTTCTAGTTTTGATTCGTGCTCGTATTCTGTCTTTCTGTGGCAGTAGTGTTGTGGTACCGATAGTAATGATGGAGGTGTGATTGTGGGGATACGTACGGCGCTGTTGTTATTGTTATTGTTTGGTGTTATTGCAAGAGGCTATGGTATTGTTATTGTTTGTTGTTATTGCAAGAGGCTATGGTATTGTTATTGTGTGTTGTTATTGCAAGAGGCTATGGTATTGGTGATGTGATCGAGCAGATGATGTTAGTGTTGGAAGGTGGTGCTGTTGTTGTTATTGCGACTGTTGTTATTGGTGATGATGGTGATGGAGGGAAAGTAATTAGGTGTTGATGGTGGTTGAGGTGAAGGGCAGGGAATGGTGGTGTTGTGATGGTGGTGTGGTGATGGTGGTGTTGGTGATAGTGTTGCAGTGATAAAGGTGTTGTGATATTGTTGTTGTGATGGTGGTGTGATAGTGGTGTTGTGATAGTGGTGTTGTGATAGTGGTGTAGTGATAGTGGTGTTGTTATATTGGTGTTGTGATAGTGGTGTTGTGATGGTGGTGTTGTGATAGTGGTGTTGTGATAGTGGTGTTGTGATAGTAGTGTTGTGATAGTAGTGTTGTGATGGTGGTGTTGTGATAGTGGTGTTGTGATAGTGGTGTTGTGATGGTGGTGTTGTGATGGTGGTGTTGTGATAGTGGTGTTGTGATAGTGGTGCTGTGATAGTGGTGTTGTGATGGTGGTGTTGGTGATAGTGGTGTTGTGATAGCATTGTAGTGATAGTGGTGTTGTGATAGTGGTGCTGTGATAGTAGTGTTGTGATAGTGGTTTTGTGATGGTGGTGTTGTGATAGTGGTGTTGCGATAGTGGTGTTGTGATAGTGGTATTGTGATAGTGGTGTTGTGATAGTGGTGTTGTGATAGTGGTGTTGTGATAGTGGTATTGTGATAGTGGTGTTGTGATAGTGGTATTGTGATAGTGGTGTTGTGATAGTGGTATTGTGATAGTGGTATTGTGGTGTTGATTGCGTGGTGTTGGTGGTGGTGTGAATGGTGTTGGTGGTAATAGCTGTGGGAATGCCTGCTGATGGATTCCTCACTCCCTGTCACAAACACCACCTGGCCATGGCACACCAATTTTGGCATTATGCGGCTGGTGGTGATGATAATTATAGTGGTGTAGATTTGGTGGTGATAATGGTAGTGGTGTAGATTTGGTTATGATGGTGATGGTAATGGTAGTGGTGTAGATTTGGTGATGATGGTGATGGTAATGGTAGTGGTGTAGATTTGGTGATGTAATGGTAGTGGTGTAGATTTGGTGATGATGGTAATGGTAGTGGTGTAGATTTGGTGATAATGGTAATGGTAGTGGTGTAGATTTGGTGGTGATGGTGATGATATTGGCAGTGGTGTAGATTTGGTGGTGGTAATGATGATGGTAAATTTTGTGGTGGTCTTATCGATGATGATGACGGTGATGTTGATTTAGTGGTGGTGCTGGTGGTGATGATAATGATAGTGGTGTAGATTTGGTGGTGGTAATGATGATGGTCATTTTGGTGGTGGTCTTATTGATGATGATGACGGTGATGTTGATTTAGTGGTGGTGACATATGTTGATTATAACTTACATGTTCTGGTGTTGTTTGTGTGCATGGTAGTAGTGAAGATGTTGATGATGGTGTTGAATGGTGATGGTGTTGATATGGTGATGGTGAGAGCTTATGTGTATTGTATTTAAGATACGGCGGTGTTTGTGTACCATAGTATTAGTGAAGGTGGTGAAGTTGATGTTGTGAAGGGTGATAGTAGTGATGAAGATGTTAAGGGTTGATGATGTGGATTTGTGATGTTGGTGGTGGTGGTAATATGAAGGGTGTCAGTGATGGGGACAATGTTAATAGAAATGTTTGTAGTGATGGTAGTGGTTTTGTTGTTGATATGGAGATGAGGATGGTGTTGAAAGTAGAATTAATGGTGTTGATAGTGGTGTTGGTAGTGGTGTTGTTGAAAGTAGAATTAATGGTGTTGGTGATGGTGGTGAGGGTAGTGGTGGTGTTTGGGTGGTGGTGCCTGCTGATGTATTCCTTCCTGACCGACACACACACACACACAGTCGTTTATCTCTCTGTCTCTCTCTCTCTCTCTCTCTGTCTCTCTCTCTCTCTCGCTCTCTCTCTCGCTCTCGCTCTCGCTCTCACTCTCGCTCTCTCTCTCTCTCGCTCTCGCTCTCGCTCTCGCTCTCTCTCTCTCTCTCTCTCTCTCTCTCTCTCTCTCACAAGGATTTAGTGGATTAAGTTCTTACCCCGGGAAGTCTGCCGAGTGACGTAAGATAGAAACAAACACGATGACTTACTTGATAAAACTTCAATTATTATACAGTAAACTTTGGGTAATGTTATTCAGCTTGGGAAGTACAAAGCAGCTCAATAATGACTAAACCGAATTCATCATCATTACCAGTATCATCACCACCATTACTATCATCACCACCATTACTATCATCACTACCATTACTATCATCACCACCATTACTATCATCACCACCATTACTATCATCATGCTCATCACAATCAACATCATAATTATTACCCTACCCCATCATCATCATTAATGCTAATAATATTCAACTGACACATGCCTCACCTGACAATCAAACCCAAATTAACCCTATCATCAATGTCTATAGACTCTATAATACACCAACTCTCTCATGATTTTACACTATCATAATTATGCACTCATGATTATGCACTCATGATTATACTCTATCATGATTATGCACTCATGATTATACTCTATCATGATTATGAACAATCATGATTATGCACTATCATGATTATGCACTCTTATGATTATGCACTATCATGATCATGCACAATCATGATTATGCACAATCATGATTATGCACTCTCATGAGTATGCACTCATGATGATGCACTCTCATGATTATGCACTATCATGACTATACACTATCATGATTATACACTATTATGAAGGTCTATATATTACACCTGCACTATCATGATTATACACTATTATGAAGGTCTATATATTACACCTGTACTATCATGATTATACACTATTATGAAGGCCTATATATTACACCTGCAATATCATGTGTATACATTATCATCAAATTAGTCCCATCATAATGTCTGTATTACAATATTTGTGGCAGTAAACTTTATCTAGTGAGATGAGATATTTTTGTTTTCCTGGCAAGGGACTGGAGTTCTCGCAGAGAGGCTCCAGTCCTGACGTTATTCTTGCCTTACAGTGTGCTGGCTTAATTAATAAGCCAATATGGTTGATAGCCTCTGAAGTCCTATTTTAACTCTTAACTATTTGTTTTCTTCTACTTTATTCCATTATGTTGGTGGTTTTGAGACGTTTTGTACCATTTGTTTGGCGATCATATAATATTTAGCACCATTCAGGTGTCTATTTATGTTTCCAGGGCGCGCGAAAGCAAGCCTGGCATTTTGGGAAAAACTGTCCTTCCGGAACATTTTAAATTTCCTAATAAGCAATAGACCATAGCATAATAATAAATAATTAAACGTTACATGGACTGGGTGTTACAGGTGTATTATGATCATGTGTTGATTTCCAAAGGATATTTTTATACTGCATCAACTCGTCTAATGATAGCCAATATAATATAGTATTCCGGAGGACACATTTCTTACGTAACCATCAGACTCGTATTATCCCTACTCTGTACAAATGGAAAGATATAATACAGGTATATGTACAGTATATATAATACAGGTATATGTACAGTATATATAATACAGGTATATATACAGTAGATATAATACAGGTATATGTACAGTATATATAATCATAGGGTATATTGATATATAATTTGTAATGATACAATCATTGGGGATAGTGATAGATATATATTTACAATCATTATGTAACTTGGTAGCGATGTATCTATCTCTCCCTATTTAAGATGTGTTTATTGTGACCTAATTACCTTTATGAAAGTATGTTACAACCGACACTTTAATAACCCTCTCTATACCCATAATGCTGTAGAGTGTATCATGAATACCTATATTACTATGACCAAGCTCAAACATTACACACCCTATATTAAACCATTGATGGACCTCTGCAAACTATAATAGGCTGATTTTACATTGCAATGCATATGTAAATAACGGTATTGCTATATATACAGTATATATGGGTGTGTGTTTGTGTGTGTGTGGGGTAAATGCATGCCTGTGTGTATCATCCGTGCATTATAACCATACCTCCACACACGTATCTACGGTCGTGCTGTTTTAAGTTATGTCTCAGCTGTCCTTACGTTTGGCTTGCTCTGTGCTGTAATAATGTCTGCCGGATGTTGAATAGGGTGGGTAAGTGTAGGAACATGTTTGTATATTTCACTCGATATGAAGAAATGAAACTTAGATATTGCTGATACCAATTATTGATCAAAACATAATTGGTGCCGAGACATCACTTATTAGCGCGATTGTATGTATGTATGTACTCCATTGCTGTGGGTGGCTGACTCGAGACAGAGCCCGAACTGAAACAACATTCAAGGGTTCCAATTTTCAGGGTCCGGGACCACTTTCGCGTTCACTCGCCCCTTTCTCTGTCTCGATGAGTAGGAAAATTGTACAAGGGGACGAGGATTCCTAGCCCCCTGCCCCCTGAGGGACCTAATTACAAATGATCCAGTCAGACACTAATATACAACACACCCAATAACGCTACACACTCATATTTTCCAACAAATACACTCAAAAAAAAAGTTGGAGGAATAACTGAGCAAAACAAAAATGTATGCCTTGTCACTTTTACAGTTCATGTAATTATAAATGACAGTGACATCTATGCACTCACTAACAAACAAACACACACACACACACACACACACACACACACACACACACACACACACACTGGGATGGTCTAACTAGTTAACCGTACAGGTGGTTACAGCCAGAGTACGCCAGGGTTCGAATCCCCCAGAATACGAGAGGTTATTCCGGCCATCCCGACAGAGAAGGATTGTATCGTGGTCCCTCCTTAGCCAAGCTGCTATCAACTTGTGCTATAGTCTATTCGCTGTAAGTAGGCAACAAATCATTACCTCTAACCTCTGTAACTACAAAAAAGGACTAGAATAATCAAGCTAATATTTCTACCATTTGGGAAGAGTCAGCCAGGGAATAGATGTTGAAATTCACAGGCAATTTGTTCTAGCCCTTTTTTTAGTTACAGTGGATAAAGGTCATGATTTCTCGCCTACTTACAGCGAATCGACTATAGCCCACACGTATATTCACCAATTCAATGTGCATCTGCGTATGTCCTCCGGTTGAAACTCTGGCACCTTACGGTCGCCAAAGGTCGCATGTAACCTCGTATTTAAGGTAGAATAAGCATTGTACTGTACTTAGGTTAAGGGGAGATTTCCACTTGAGGGATTTTTTTCTTTAACCCTTTCTCCCTCATGTTTAGCCCCATTGCTTTTGAGATTTTAAGACGTTCGCCCCATTAGTTTAGCGATTTTAACAACTTTCACCCCATTTATGTCACTTTTAAGACCATTCGTGCCATTTAGGTGTCGATTTTTTCCTGGCGAGCGATAGCGAGCCTGTAATTTAAGAGGAACCGGCCTTAGGCCGGGAAATTTTTCTACCGAAAAATGTACAAATTTATCTTGAAAAGGGGTCAAGGGGGTGTAATTTCAAGCTTGATGGAAGTCTAGGAAACACACTAAAAACCTCCCCTTAAGTGTAATTGTGTAGATATTCATCCTCAAGGCTGCAACTGAACAGTAAACCAACAATAATTACTTATCACACACACACACACACACACACACACACACACACACACACACCCACAGAAACATCCCCGCCCCCTCACACACGCACGCACACTCACGCAAACTCAATTATGCTCTAAATCTCACATGAGCAATTATAAAGCTCACATACACCGTCATAAATAAACACGCACATTTAATACTAAGGCATGTCTATAATTAATTAATACTAAGGCATGTCTATAATTAATTAGTTGCTGTTCATATTAATTTACCTAGCGCAATTATTAAAACGTATCTTTGGGGTTTTATTGGTATTTTCTAATTAATGTGTTTTGTGCCAATGCATTCATTAGCATTTTATTAAGATCATTTTATCTGTGTATTTTATTTATGAGTATTTAGTCTTAACACTAGATCATCCGACGTTGTGAGGGGTTTGTGTTTTTGTTGTTGTTGTTGTTGGTGTGTGTGTGTGTGTGTGTGTGTGTGTGTTCTAAAAAGTGTACGTTCTAAAAAAATATGGGTATAAAAAGGCTATGTTTAGTGTCTATGATAATATACCCATTTCAAGATATGATATATTGGTGGTAATAAACTCATATTATACCTGTTAAAAAGGTGAATCACTACTAATGTACTCAATTACATTATTTATTTTCTGTGAAGCCCTTGAGATTTTGGAATGTACATATATTCCAGCTCACAACTGTACACTAATTAACTCAATCTACTAAGCACTGCATCCGCATTTACTATGAGTTATTATGTTACCTCCACCAACCGACTTTACTCCTAAACTCAATTAAGGGGAGATGTCCACTTGAGGGATTTTTTTCTTGACCCCTTTCTCCCTCATGTTTAGCCCCATTGCTTTTCTAATTTTAAGACGTTCGCCCCATTATTTTGACGATTTTAAGAACTTTGGACCCATTTCTGTCAATTTTAAGACCTTTCGTGCCATTTAGGTGTCGATTTTATCCTGGCGAGCGATAGCGAGCCTGTTATTTAAGAGGAACCGGCTTTCAGCCGGGACATTTTTCTACCGAAAAATGTACAAATTTATCTTGAAAGGGACTCAAGGGGGTGTAATTTTAAGCTTGATGGAGGTCTAGGGAACAAACTAAACACCTCCCCTTAATGAAATCAACAAATACATGTGGCAGTCCAGGGATTCGAACCTAGGATGCTCACACCGAAATTCAGTGCATACAAGAGCTCAATGGAGGCACTCAATGGAGGCACTCAATGGAGACACTCAATTTGTATTCCCCCGAGTGTGTGACGACAACAATAGTTTCAGAAAGCACTTAAGGGGGGTGACCTGTTTTTGTTCTGTCCTTTTCTATCTTTCTCTGGCTTGTATCCATTTGGCCCCATTCAGCCTACTGTTTTAAGACGTGTATCCCCATCCAGGTGTCAATTTTTTACTGGTGAGCGGTAGCGAGCCAGCATATTTTTTATGTTTGTTTGACAGCAGGCTAAATTTGTACATTTTTCGATAGAAAATTGTGTCCGGCGAAGCCGGATTTCTTCATATAATGCTGGCTCGCTATCGCTCGCCAGGAAGAAATCGACACCTAGATGGGGATAAACGTCTTAAAATAGTTGGGGGAATTGGGGCCGAATGGATACAAGCCAGAGAAAGAGAAAAAAGGACAGAAATAACAAAAAGCAGGTCACCCCACTTAATATTAATACTGCCTGCCAGGGATTGCAGCACATAGCACTCTGTCGGTGTGTAGGCGACTTATTGGCTACTCTCAATTCAGAGCAGCACACACACACATTCATTGATATATTTACTCACAGACACACACTTACACACACATGCATACACTTACACACACACACACACACGAACACACACACACACAAGCAAGCACATAAATCACCCATGCACAAACAACCACCCTCACCTACTGACTGACTACCTGACCAATTAACAAACTGCCTACCTTTATACTTACAACTAACTATTCCACACCTGTTATCATCAAAGCAGGACAATATATACAGTAGATGTGTCTTTCCCGCCGGTCGGTGCGAGGATCTAAATCAGCGAGGCGGAAGGGCACACATCTTGGGCCATTACCTTAGCCCACCTCGCTTTTTTTTCTCTTGCTCTCCCTCTCTCTTTGGCTTGTATCCATTCGGCCCCATTCAGCCTACTGTTTTAAGACGTTTACCCCCATCCAGGTGTCAATATTTTCCTGGCGAGCGATAGCGAGCCAGCATACATATATTTTTGTTTTTGACAGCAAGCTAAATTTGTAAATTTTTCGACAGAAAAATTTCACTGGCGAAGCCGGATTTCTCCATACAATGCTGGCTCGCTATCGCTCGCCAGGAAGAAATCGACACCTGGATGGGGATAAACGTCTTAAAACAGTTGGCTGCATGGGGCCGAATGGATACAAGCCAGGGAAAGAGAGAAAAGGAGAGAAAGATAAAGAAAGCCGGTGACCCCCCCTTAAGCCCGTCCCCAGCCACCGCGGTAAGCAGAAGGGATCACTGCCAAACATTTTACCCCCGCATTCGTAACACTTGTTGTCATTAGTAGTGTGGGTTCTGACTGTTTATCGCTATTATTATCCAATATATTTTCTTAGTACGCTCCCTAGACCTCCTCCCAAGACTTCTTCAAAATTACATGTTCGCATCGCTCGCCAGGAAGAATTCGACACCTAAATCGGGCGAAACATCTCAAAATTGCAAATTAATGTATCAAAACATCATAAAATTGCCAAAATAATTAGGAAAAAAAACAAAACACCAACACAAAGGTAAATATCGCGATCCACGGTGAACAGAAGAGGACAACTTATTATTATTATTATTATTATTATTTTTATTTATTTTTTTATTTTATTTTTTACAATACATTTCCCTCTTATATTCTTAACCCCTTCTCTACCGGCGACGTCCTTTCAACTTTAGTCAGGCTACTATTAGACTATTTTATTCAGTTTCAAAAAGGCCTCCATCAATTATAACCAGCTTGGCACTATCTCACTTAACCCTTTTAACAACGACATATCCCTTCTTAAACTGCACACAATCGTCTAAATATAGCTTGAATAAAATGTACAGGACGTCACCGGTACAGAAAGGGTTAAGGTTGCACCCCCCTCACTGTTTACCTCAGCATCTCCCGCCCCTGACCTTCTGAACTTTACCCGGAGGAGTAAAAAGCCAGGGAAAGGGTGACCAAACTTTAGGGCGCACTTTTATATATATTATTTTATTTTATTTCATGTTTGTATTCATATATTTATTTTAGTTATATATTTATGTAATGTATTTGTATCTATGTATTTGTTTTATTTATTATTATTATTATTATTTTATTTTTTTATTTTTTTTTTTTTTATTTTTTTTTGTGGCGGGAGAGAGTTGTTGAGGCGCAAGTTGTAGCTCTAGCCGAAAGAGAATATGGCCTTTTTGTGTTGGGTTCTTTTGTGTATATATTGTGTGTGTATATATGCAGATTTCTAGTGTCTGTGCGTGTGTGTGTGAATGCGTGTGTACGTGTGTGTGTGTTTATGCTTGCGTTTTAGTGAGTGTGTAGGGGCTGGGATTGTGTCTTAGTGTGTGTGTGTGTGTGAGTTTGTGTCATTGATTATACGTGCAAATGGTTGTATTTTCTTAAGACTGCTCTAGCAGTCTTGTATTTTTATCATTTATATCTTAAGTTTATGTGTGAGTTTGAGTGCGTATGTGGGTGTATGGGACTGTGCGTGTGTGTGTATATGTATATTATTGCGTGTGGGTGGGGATATGAGTGTACAGTATATATATATGTGAGTGTGAAAGTGTGTATACGTGGGTGTATGGAAGTGTATTGGTGAGAGTATATATGCAAATGTGTGTGTGTGTGTTTGTGTTTAAATGTACAATCGTGATCATGAATACTTGAACACCTGCTAATGATAAAGACAAAACAAAACGGTGAACAGTAAGGAGTGAATCCCAGTACAGTACTTATATCATTATTACTCTACCAGTTAATTAAAATTGTTCTTCCAAAACGAGACTAGCAATTTTTTACCAAGACCGTACAGTATGTTGGTGTATTAGTTTGTGTATATGTGTATAAAGGCGAAAAAAGGCAAAGCTACCTGTAACGAGTGTCTCCCCCAAAGTAGAAAGAGTGATAGATTGCCAAAATCAAGGTACATAAGAGATAAAATATCTGGACACATGGAGTTTGAAGCAGTTTAAGTCATAGGATGAGGGAGAGAGTTTCAAAGTGTATTTGCTGAGAAAAAGAAAGGCTGGGAGAATCGGTTCACTCTTTGGTTAGAGAGTTGAAGAGAATAAGGGAGGGAGTGTGTTGAAAAGCAGGTGCCCCCCACTCTCCGTCAGGGAGGAGGCATACACTGGGAAAGCTCTGAAGAACACTGGTTGTTGTAATAGTGTTAGGTAAGTTAGAGATATGCAATACTGCAGCATGTAGAAATATTGTAGAGAATTACTAAGAGGAAGTGAGTTGATGACACGAAATGCTTTTGACTCTACCCTTTCGAGAAGTGCGGTTTGGGTGGAACCTCCCCACACATGCAAACAATACTCGATACATGTACGCACTGTGCCCTTGTACAGAACAATAAACTGTGCAGAGATGAGGAACCAGCGGAGACGGTTGAGCACACGCATCTTCTGTGAAGCTGTTTTAGCAAGAGTGGTAATATGATCTTTCCAAGAAAGTTCAGGACAAAATAATCGCAAAGAATATGTTGGTGTATGTGGTAGTATGTTGGTGTATGTGGTAGTATGTTGGTGTATGTGCGAGTATGTTGGTGTATGGTGGAGTATGTTGGTGTACGTGGGAGTATGTAGGATTATGATGGTGTATGTGTTTTTTTTTCTTTTTCTATGTGATTGAGGGAGGCAAAAGACAGAATTGCGTATAGCGAGTGCCTCCCCCATAGTTGAAAGAGTGACAGGGCCAAAATCAAGGGACGATCGAGCCAAAATGCCTGGACACACGGAGTTTGAAGCAATTTAAGTCATAGGAACAGGCCGAGGTCCAGGTAATTTTGTAGGGTCGTCAGGGGATGGTCGGTCATTTTGCTTTTTAAAATTTTGGTGTGGAGGAGTGAAGTGTGGTGTGCATGTTTAGTGTAGTGAAGTGGATAGGAGGAGGAGGTGTTTGTGAGAGCTAGCTGGATTGCTCTCAGTGTAAATGAGGCACAAAGAAAATCAGTAAGAGAGGCCAAGCAAATGAAACAGGAGTTCCAGCGACTCTTTATCACATGCCTATAACCTCACCTGGGTCTAGCCCTGATCGATGTGTGAGTATGTTGGTGTATGTGTGAGTATGTTGGTGTATGTAGGAGTATGTTGGTGTATGTAGGAGTATGTTGGTGTATACAGTATGTATTTACCTAATTGTATTTTACAGGATTGAGATTACTCTCGTAGTGTCCCGTTAGCCTTTAACTTATCATAATTTACTTTAAAAGCTTGAATACTTTGTGCACACACTAGGTCGTTTGGTAACTTATTCCACTTCTCAACCATTCTATCTGGAAAACCAAACTTCCTAACATCCTTCCTAGCTCTCCTCCTCAACAGTTTATAGTCATGTCCTCTCGTCCTCCCCACCGCTGTCCAAACAAAATTTGTTTTATCAAAAGCTTTTTTGAAATGTGTGAGTATGTTGGTGTATGTAGGAGTATGTTGGTGTTTACAGTATGTATGAGTATGTTGGTGTACGTGGGAGTTTGTTGGTGTATACAGTATGTTGTTGTTGTTGTTGTTGTTGTTGTTCCCCAGGCTGCCTGGCCGAACAGCCCCAAGGTCCTGAGCAAGGCCAATGCCATAAACGAGCGTCCCCACAAAACCCTCCCTGCTTACCACTAATAAAGCCTGGGTGACCGAAGCCACTCTAAGGCAGGGAGCCGAGGAGGGCACGGAAACGTCTGGGAAACCAAAGCTTAACCCAAAGCCCAATGCCCCTCAGCAATGATGAAGGGAAAGTTGAGGGGCAAGGGAAAAATGTGACGCTTTGGCTCCCAATCTGCCAACTTTTTGGTTGGCAGTAGGGAGGTCAATCCACGGAAAAGACGCCGTCACTTGAGATCTAGAAGATATATAAGTAAGAGGAACAGTCAGAGTAAGCTATGGGTATGGCAGAGATCGCTCAGCTCTCACTCTGATAGACCAGCCCATCACCACATGACTAGAACCCAATCTTCTCAGCATCAGCTAGGAAAGGCCCTAGAAAGCCACCTTTGGCGGGGGGATAGCTCCCCTATTTCAACTCCTTTCGGAGTTGGGCACCCGCCCTGTATACAGTATGTAGGAGTATGTTGGTGTACGTGGGTGTTTGTTGGTGTATGTGGGAGTATATCCGTGTCCGTGTGTGTTCATTTGGAAAGCAATAACCTCCGCTGGCCTTGCTTAATGGAGACTGTGAGTGTGCAGTCAATTATTAATCTATAAACACAAACTCTGACCGTGTGGGTGGCAACGTTTTCTATCATTCCGAACAGTCCATGGGCATATACTATTTTAATTACATAAAACGTGGGTGGGAACGTTTTCTATCATTCCGAACAGTCCATGGTCATGTCACTATTTTAATTACACAAATATAGCCATCTAGTTCAAGATGCAGTTTATGCTCTACATCAAATATATAAATTAAATATTATAATTTTGTAAACAATCATATTCATAAATACATGTGTAAGGTTATATATATTAATGCATACATATATACAAGAGAGGTACGGGGATGGTGACACAAGGACAATTAATTAACAGATGTCAGTAAAATTTCAACTCCTTATAGAATAGCCTGTCTTTCCATGTAACGGTAAATTGCCATGTTCTCATCTAGATTATTTAGATTTGTTTTGCTAAATAGGCTATGTTATTAATTATGAAAACTTGGCATAAATAAGAGGCAGCAAATAGTAATTATCTTATGCTTCTTTTCGCAGGCCACTTCCCAGCCCAACTATAAAACCGAAAACTCCAAAACATCGTAAACCTGAAAAGAGCATGTACGGTCGCGCTAATAAGTCATATCCCAGCAGTCATTACGTTTGGCGTGCTCTGTGCTGTATTAATGTCTGTCAGATGTTAAATAGGGTGGGTAAGTGTAGGAACATGTTTGTATATTTCACTCGATATGTAGAAATGAAGCTTAGATATTGTTGATACCAATTAATGATCAAAACATACTTGGTGCCGAGACATCACTTATTTGCGCGACTGTACTTGTAATATATGGGTGTGCAAAACAGAACACCTAATGCTAATGAAACTGGTGTTCATTTTAAGGGTATTCATGATAATACATTTTATAAAACTTAATTATTATATTCATAGATCACATTCGTAGTAAAAATTATATAGTTGTTTAAAAAGGCCTGGAAAAGTGATTGCACTATTGCACAAAGCGATAATTGCATACTTACTATACATACCGGCTACATTGCACACACAAATATTAGAGTGTATAGTCTATTCGCTGTAAGTAGGCCAGAAATCATGATCTCTATCCTCTGTAACTCAAAGAGGGCTAGAGCAAATTGGCTGTAAATTTCCACATATATTCCTTGACTGACTTTTCCTAAATGGTAGACATATTAGCTCGATTACTCTAGTCGTTTTTTAGTTACAGAGGTTAGAGTCATGATTTCTCTCCCACTTACAGCGAATAGACTGTAGCTTCTGTTCTCTCCCCTTTACCTTGTACACCACCAACCCTGGAACGGTTACTCCTAATTTGCATTAAGGGAGCCCACCTCGATTTTTGTTTCTCCTTATCTCCCTCTCTCTTTGGCTTGTATTCATTCGGCCCCATTCAACCTACTATTTTAAGACGTTTACCCCCATCCAGGCGTCAATAGTTTCCTGGCGAGCGGTAGCGAGCCATATATATATATATATATGTTTTTGACAGCAAGCTAAATTTGTACATTTTTCGATAGAAAACTTTCTCCGGCAAAGCCGGATTTCTCCATACAATGCTGGCTCGCTATCGCTCGCCAGGAAGAAATCGACACCTGGATGGGGATAACATTCTTAAAACAGTTGGCTGAATGGGGCCGAATGGATACAAGCCAGGGAAAGAGAGAAAAGGAGAGAAAGATCAAACAAAAACCGGTGACCCCCCTTAACAATACTCGCTTTGCAGGGTGTCAAACCGGAGCAATTTTGTTTGAAGACTTGAATGATTAGAAGGAATAAAACAAACAAAAAATAAACATAAAATAGCCTTGTTTGGGCTATGTTATCACTTCCAACGGCATAAATTGAAATATAACCCACAATTTTATTTATACATAGACAATAATAAAGGCTAGGCAATAATGGACTTGGTTTTCGTTTGACTCCTTGCTCGCTTGATCTAAAACATACAGCACAAACCCACCTCTATCTAAAAAAATCAACTGTTCAACAAACCTTATATCATATTTGGATCTCAAAATATAATACTGCTCAGCGAATATTATCTTAGTTTAATCTAAAGAAATACTGCTTAACCCCTTTTGTACCGGCGACGTCCTTTCAACTTTATTCTGGCTACTATTAGACGATTTTAATCAGCCTCCAGTAATTATTATGTTTTTTACACCAACCAACTTCACATCTAAACTCAATTAAGGAAATCAACAAATACATGTGGCACTCCGTAGACTCGAACCCAGGCTTCTAACTATCTCACCTAACCCTTTTTACTACCACAGATCCTTCTTAAACTGCACACAATCGTCTTAATATAGCTAGATTAAAATTCAAAAGACGTTGCAAGTAAATAAGGGGGTTAACAAATATTATCTTCGCTTGATCAAAAACACAGTGATCGACAAATATCATCTTATCATGAACTAAATACTGATCAACGAATATTATCTTATTTTGATATAAGCAATGCTGATCAACAAATATCATCTTATATTGATCTTTAAAAAAAATCCCACACAACCAATATTATCTTGTCCTGATCTACAAATACTACACATCAATGTTGCACTATCTTAATCTTCGTAATATTACGTAACACATATTATATTATCTTGATATACACAACCAATATTATTATATCTTGATGTAAAAAATACTGCTCAGCAAATATTATTTGATCTTGATCTAAAAGAATACTGCTCTCTGATCTAAAACAATAACAAATATTGCTCAACGAAATTGATCATTTTATCTAAGATAATACAAGCAAAATTATCCTATCTAGAAGTCAGAAAATACTGTTTGATAATTTACGCTCCTGACTTAAGAAAATTCTGCTCAACAAAAATATAATCATCTCTTGATCTAATAATATACTGCACGCCAACACTCCTCCTTTTTTAAATAATAAAAGAGAAAAAACATACTTCTAAAACTAAACTAAACTTGAATATGTTATCTTCTGTTTCATCCCTTTTACCTTGGTCCATGAAGGGGAAGCAGGGCAAAACGGCCACACTCCTAAACGGCCACAGCTCAAACGAACACACTCCTAAACGGCCACAACCGAAACGGCCACACGCCTAAACGGTCACAATCGAAACGACCACACTCCTAAATGGCCACAACCGAAACGGCCACACTCTTAAACGGTCACAATTCCAACGGCCACACTCCTAAACGGCCACAACCGAATGACCACACTCCTAAACGGTCATAACTGACACGGCCACGCTCCTAAATGACCAGAAACTTAAACGGCCACACATTAATTTTAAACGACCACACTGCTAAATAGCCACACTCCAAAATGGCCACACTCTTAAATGGCCACAATCCAAACTGTCACAATCCTGAATGACCACAACCCAAACGGCCACAACTCATATGGCCACACTCGTAAACAGCCACACTCCTAAACACTGTAAACAGCCACACTCCTAAACGGCCACACTCCTAAACTGCCACACTCCTAAACGGCCACACTACCAAACGGCTACATTCCCAAACTGCTATACGAATAAACTGCCACATTCCAAAACAGTCCAACCCAAACCGCAAAACTCCTAAACGGACATAATTATAAACAGACAAAATCCACAAATCCACATTCCTAAACGGTCACAACCCAAACGGCCACATTCCTAAACAACCACAGCCCAAACGGCCAATCCTAAACGGCCACTGTCCTAACCGGCCACATATATAAATGGCCACAACTCAAACTACCACATTTCTCAACTAATTCTTCCTCTATCCAAAACTCTCTAATCTCCTACTGTACTCTATAGCCATCATTCATTCTACCACAATCCTTGGCATACCTACAGTAGGTTAGGTTAGTTTACATTAGGCTAGGCAGGGTTGAGGGGAGATTTCCACCTGGAGGATTTTTTTCTGGACCCCTTTCTCCCTCATGTATAGCCCCTTTGCTTTTGAGATTTTAAGACGTTCGCCCCATTAGTTTGCCGATTTTATGAACTTTCGCCCCATTTGTCAATGTTAAGACCATTCGTGCCATTTAGGTGTCGATTTTTTCCTGGCGAGCGATAGCGAGCCTGTAATTTAAGGGGAATCGGCCTTCGGCCGGGACATTTTTCTACCGAAAAATGTGCAAATTTATCTTGTGAAAGGGGGTCTAGGGGGAGTAATTTTAAGTTTGATGGAAGTCTAGGGAATCAACTAAAAGCCTCCCCTTAAGTTAAGTTCGGTTGGATGAATGTATGCAAGTTTTACTTTGGCTACTATAAGTATGGCTAGACAATATGATTGCAACCATTTGGAAGTGTGGCCGTTTTGACTAAATCCTCTGAAACGCTTCATCTTAACCTTCATCATCCAGGCTCGCTTGATTAAAAAAAAAAAAAAAAAAAAAAATATGATAAGGAAAACAAACAATACGCCTTAACAGCTTGATTCAAAAACAAAAAATCTAATAAGGAAAACAATATATACTCCTTAACACTTCTGACCAAAGTTTAAACACACTATTTGCTTCAAGTGTATTAAGGTTTAATATTTTGTTCATTGTTATATAGAGATAACCAATGCTGCGGGTAAAAGAGGACTTTAGGGCTTGG
>JAGKTK010026163.1:0-17018 GCA_018397895.1 Paralithodes camtschaticus | reverse complement strand
GTATACCCAAAATAGTTATATTTAACAGAGAAATACAGTTGTGAAGGGTCAAAACATGATTTCCCAAACAGGCCAGTTCCCTACGAATATTAAAATATTCCATTAGATGTCCATTTCCAGACATAGTGCTTTTACGACTATGCAGTTGAAAAGAACTCTGAAAGTAGCTTATACCATGTTATTTTCGTGAAGCTAAGAGTATAAACCGTACCGGAATAAAGCCAGCAAAAATCACCCATGACAAATGTGCTGTCCCGGTTCCAGAGTGGATAAGTCTATTATAACTAGATACAAGCTACAGACAGAACCCCGCTCATTGTTGCCTAAGGCGTCTGAAAAAAAGTGAGCGGGCATGATTGCATGGAAGCTTTTGATATATTATGGAATTTTATTACAGAAATGAATTTTGAATTTCATTTTACCCCTTGTATCAGATTTGCAGGTTCGAACACTATCAGAAAATTGAGTTATATGGGATTGTTCATTTTCTTACCTATGCAATGGTGACTTTCAGTGGCCGCTCAGTTGATGTTGAATCACTATTTGTACCATAAAAACACATTTATAATGAAACTGCCTCAAGGAAACTTGGGGGAAATGTAGTATATGGATCGACACACAACATATCCTATAATCAAGTTAAAAAAAACAATTTGAAGATGTTTTATGACCTCCCCAATATTTGGTGACTTGAGGCAATATCTGGGGGGGCAGACGGTCTTGTTGACCTAGTATACCCTTCATACATCCCGAGCTCCCGGGTCCCTGTTTACGCTAGAGATGATTGCTAGCGCAGCTGATAGAGCCAGGGTGTCCACATATTCACCCCTGTTTTGGGTGTCCTACGACATCGGGAAGTGGGTTAAAAAATGGACGCAAGTTGGGCTCAGTAAGCAATCTGGCACTACAATGTTCCCTAAAAAATTTCAAACCCCCATATGAACCCCTAGGAGGTGTCGAAACAGGGAATGGAGTTGTTCGGACCACCTGAGTAGGCAAAGATCTATACCCATGCAAAAGCTGAACAAGCCAGCTCAATTATTTGCCTAAGACGAATTGGCCTGTCTTGTAGAAGGGTGACCGCTCTCAACCCTCCAACTATCGTCCAATTGCTCTAATCTCTTGTATCTCTAAAGTTTTTGAAACTACTCTTGCTTCTAAATTTCTTAAGCATTTCTCTTCTCATAATCTACTCTCAGATCGCCAGTATGGCTTCCTTAAGGGTCGCTTTACTGGTGATCTTCTTTCATATCTTACTAACTCTTGGTCATCCAACTTTCGGGACTTCGGTGAGACTTTTTCTGTTGCACTAGACATACCGAAGGCCTTCGATAGAGTCTGGCACAAATCTTTAATTTCCAAACTACCTTCCTTCGGTTTCTGTCCTCCATCTGTGCCTTTGTCTCTAATTTCCTTTCCGGCCGTTCCATAGCTGCGGTTGTGGATGGCCATCGCTCACTTCCTCATCCCATCAACTCCGGTGTTCCTCAGGGCTCTGTCCTATCTTCTATTTTCTTTCTAATTTTCATAAATGATCTTCTCAACTGTACATCTAGTCTCATCCATTCAAATGCAGAGGACTCTACCTTACACCACTCAATTAGTCTTCCAGAACACACCAGCCAGTAGTACCTCAAAATCAAACATAATGAAGCCATAAAACACTTATTTTCTGATCTAGCTACTATTTCCAATTGGGGTAGAGAAAACCTTGTTGCATTTAATGCTTCCAAAACTCAATTTATCCATCTTACTACCCATTAGGAACCTTCAGAGGACTATCCGTTATTCTTCAACAATACAAAAATCAACCCTTCATCTTCTCTCCATATTCTCGGTGTCTCTTTTTCTTCTGCTTTCACTTGGAAGGACCATATTACCAGTCTCGCTAAGGCAGCCTCCCAGAAGCTGGGTGTGCTCAACCACCTCATGGAGTTCTTTACCACTGGGCAGATTCTTGCTCTGTACAGGGGCACATTGCGTCCTTGTATTGTGTATTGTTCACATGTGTTGGGAGGATTCTCTCACACCGCACTCCTAGACAAAGTAGAAAGGAAAGCCTTTTGTATCATTAACTTCCGTCCACTCACCAACTCTCTTCAATCTCCCTCTCTTCGCCGCAATGTTGCATCTCCCTCGCTATTCTATCGCTACTACAATAATCAGTGTTCCTCAGAGCGTTCCTAGTGTATACCACCTCCTCTACGTAGGGTACGTAGTACCTGCCTCGCAACAAAATCCCTCACCTACTCTGTGCAACTCTCCAACCCAAGAGTGAAATGCTATTCTCAGACTTTCTTCTATTCAACCGCTGAGCTCTGGAACGCTCTCCCAGAATCAGTCTTTCCCTCTTCCTATGACTTAAATTGCTTCAAACTCTGTGTGTCCAGGCATTTTAGATCGAACGTCCCTTGATTTTGGCCCTGTCACTCTTTCAACTCTGGGGGAGGCACTCGCTGCAGGCAGTTGTGCCTTTTGTCTCCCTCATTCACATAAAAGAAAAAAAAAAAAATACTACCAATAACAGCGATAACAACAATAATAGCAGCTGGAACAACAATAACAATGACAGCTACTACTACTACTGCTAATACTACTACTACAACAACAACCTCAGCATAACCTACAAAAACAACAATGATTGATTGCAACAAGAACCAGCAATAACAACAACAATAACAGCAACTGGAATAACAAGAACATCAACAAGAACATCAACCACATCATAACCTACAGTACCAATAACAAAAACAACTAAAGAGGCACTCGGGAGAGTGCGTACCTCCGTCTAGCTGGCGGAAGTATGCGCTCTATCACTCGCTTCCAAACTTGGATCACTTCATACTTGGTGCATAACCTATCAGCTTACCTAAATTCGTGAACATCAGTTCATATATTTCTAAAATAACTTGTGTACAGACAAACAGACAAACTGAGGCAAAAACATAAGCTCCGTCCAACTTCGTCAGCGATGGTAATAACAAACACCAACAAATGAAGGTGCCACAACGGCCCTGATCAGTGAGTACATACATACATACATACATAACATTTTAAGACTGAATGCTCCACACATACGTGCAGTTTCAGTCTCTTGTCCTATTGGCGGCATTCCAGGCAACCCTGTTAAGGGTTGCTTCACTTGTCAAGTTTTTGCATTTGACATCGTCACGTGTAGTCTGATCCCAGGTCTTCCTCGGTCCACCCCTTGGTGCAGCTCCCTCCACAATCACACACCTGCATCTTTTCACCCAATTTTGTTCATCCATTCTCTCCACATGTCCATACCATCTCAGTCTACTTGTACGCATCTCATCGCTTATACTCTTTATACCTAAACGTCTCCTCAGCTCATCATTTGATATTCTATCCTGCAGCCTGGCCCTACACATACATCTCACCACGTTCCATTCTGTTGACATCCTCTACTTTAACGGCCCATGTTTCTGAGGCATACGTCATTGCACTTCTAACACATGAGGCATACACCTTTCCCTTCAGGGGGAGATTCATTCTTTTATGGTCAGAATTAGCAGCAGTTCTCTGAACTTCCCCCAGCCACATCTAATTCTAGCGACAGTGGCAGCCTCGGCCCCACCAACGGCAGAGATGGTATCTCCTAGGTAACAAAACTTGTCCACCAGCTCCAATGACTCATTTCCAAAATTCACAGCCACAGGATCATCATTTAACTTGACAAGCTCGCCTTTGCTCACTACACGCTCAAATTTTTCGATTTCTGACTTATACTTCGGCAGAGGTCCTTTTATTCTACTAGAGTGCTTACTCCCATGGTGCACCCAACATCGACAGATGCTACATCGAATCGAGTTAGCGCCCACGGCCCCACACCCTTTCCACACACAGCACATGGGTATGCACCGCTCTTTTCCACATTGCCTCGTCTCAATCTACAATGCATAACCTTGGTTTTGTTAATATTGACTCTTAACCTGGGAGCTGCGGGGAGACTCTTAAGAGTTCCCCCGGCGCACTGCGGGGAGACTCTTAAGAGTCAGAGAAAAAAAAATCAACTTTTGACATCGAATTTTTTTTTTTTTTTTTTTTTTTTTTTTTTTTGGCCCCTGGGCCATGCAAAATCTCAGTCCTCTACCTCCCCTCCTTCCCCACTTTCCTCCTCTCCTTCAGTTATCACCTATTTTCCCTGTTATTCCCTTATTCTGAGGTATATTTTCGTGCTAACATTAGCGAGTTGCAAGCAGGGTGTTGTCATCACTGATGGCAAGCGAGTGCAAGAGAGAGAGAGAGAGTATCGATCAACTGTGTCTCAGTGGCCTTGGGGGAAATTGGCGGGAAAGCAGATTGCCTCACCCATACATTATACAACTCGCGGGCTATATCTCCGATTTTGACCATCCAAACGCTGTTTTCACTCGTTTTATTGTTGTTTCAGGTTAATACCTTTATAATCAACCCATAATAGGCGCATATGGATAAGTATTAATGCTATTAATGGCACAATGAATATTTTAGTGACGGAAACACCTCAAATACGTCAGCACAGGGGGACGTTTCCAATTACCCCCATGCGCACTTCAGAGGTTAAACCCTTGCTCGCTATGCCCTCTCTCCATCTTCCGAATTTGGCCTCGGCATCTTGCATATTGTCAGCTATTAGGACTAAATCCTCTGCATAAAACAGTTCCCACAGGAGTCTAGATCTAAAAACTCTAGACAGTGCCTCCAGGACCAAAAAAAAGAGGAGGGGGCTTAACACTGAACCCTGATGAACTCCAACACAGTCTGTGAACTCCTCACTCAATACACCTTTCACCCTTACCGCATTTCGCGAATCCTCATACATCTTCATTATCACACGCACCAGCCACTCTTCCATACCAAGTTTCCTCATAGCCCACTGCACAACATCTCTAGGCACCCTGTCAAAGGCCTTCTCCAGGTCTACACACACAAAGTAAAGATCCCTGCCTTTTAGTAAGTATCTTTCCTGTATTTGCCTGACTATGAAGATAGCATCGGTTGTACCACGTCCTGGCATAAAACCAAACTACATATCATCAATGGAGATGCTTTGCCTGATCAAACTCTCAAAGACTGTTTTATCAGCGCTGGTGTTTATCATAGTAACAAAGATAACTGCATTAATCAAGTACAATTATAATATACCAGAAGGAGCAACAACAACAACAACGATTATTGTTTTGATTGATGTTGTTGTTGTTGTTTTGTTACCACTGGTATTGGTAGTGTTACATCTGCTAGGTATATCTAATTATTGTTATTGTATATTATGCAGTGATTGTTGTTGTTGTTGTGGTCTTTGTTGGTGATGTTTTTGTTGTTGTTACTGTTGGTGTTGGTTCTTATTGGTAGATCTAGTTGCTTTTATTGCATGTTATGCTGTGCTGTGGTTGTTGTTGTTGTTGTTGTTGTTCCCCAAGCTGCCTGGCCGAACAGCCCCAAGGCCCCGAGCAATTCCAAGGCCATAACCGAGTGCCCCCACAGAACCCCCCCTGCCGACCACAATAAAGCCTGGGTGACCGAAGCCACTCCATGGCGGGGAGCTGAGGAGGGTGCGGAAACGCCCGGGAAACCAAAGACCCACCCAGGGCCCTGTGCCCCTCAGCAATTATGAAGAGAAAGTTGAGGGGCAAGGGAAAAATGTGACGCTTTGGCTTCCAATCTTGGTAGATTGGGAGGTCAATCCACGGAAAAGACGCCGTCACTTGAGATCTAGAAAATATATAAGTTAAAGGAACAGTCAGAGTAAGCTATGGGTATGGTAGAGATCGCTCAGTTCTCACTCTGATAGACCAGCCCATCACCACATGACTAGAACCCAATCCTCTCAGCATCAGCTAGGAAAGGCCCTAGAAAGCCGCCTTTGGCGGGGGGATAGCTCCCCTATTTCAACCCCTTTCGGGGTCGGGCTGTGGTTGTTGTGATTGATGTTGTTACCTCGACCAACGAAGCTAAAATGAGGTTATGTTTTTCACCTCCGTTTGTTTGTTTGTTTGACATCTCAAAAACGTTATACACCGATTTTGTTTAAATTTGATGGGCGGATAGAACATGCGCAAGGGAAGAAGTGATTCAATTTAGGAGGAGATAGGTAAAGCACTTACCTTCGCCAGCATAGGCGGCGCACAAAGTTATGAACCAATGATCACTACATTTTTTGGGCAGATAGGATATGCAATAAGGAAAACGTTATTCCATTTAAGAGGCGATCAGCAGAGCGCATACCTCCGCCAGCGTAGGTGGAGCTATGCACTCTCCAGAGTGCCCACGATATAATTAGTGTTCGTTCTTGTAGGCATATCTAGTTGTTGTTTTTGTATGTCATGCGGTGGTTATTATTATTGTTATTGTTAGTGTTGATTTTTGTTGCTATATTTAATTGTTTGTTATGCGGCTATTTTAGAAACATATAATGGGTTCATAAACCAGGTCAGTAAGGAAGTTATACAAACGGTAGAGACAAGGAGTACAAAGAGGTTTATTAGTGAGTTATAATAGTACTTCAGAGACTATCAACCCTTTTGGATTATCATTAAGCCAGCACACTGTAAGTCAAGAATAGCGTCAGGACTTGAACCCCATTTCGAGAATTGACAAAGAGGTACAATTATATCTTCTTTATATACTAAACTACTTATACAGTGTTGGAGAAACCAAGTGCTCCTCCGACCGTGACGTGCTTAATCAACAGGCAACAATATATATAAACTCTTCAATAATATAAATACCTATTCTGATACATATATATACTGATGGAGGCATAAGGAGTACTAGTGGTCAACAGGAGTTGGACTCTACTCTCATTATGAGTATATCGTATACTGTCTCACTGGGCATACCTGTGACGCTCTCACTACATACACAATACACATACTTTATATTTTTATATAATCTGTATTTGGTGGATTGTATATTTAGTTACATATTCCGTTATATATGTATATTTATATATATATTGTTACGGCCCTACAATGCTGAACCCAAGATATTATAATTCAAGCAAGTTAACGGTAGCATGCTGTTGCAATCAGAAGGCCATAAGGGTTAATGTCAAATATAATCACAAATGATGGAGAAGGATGATATTAACCACTTCTAATTTTCGTACTAATTATATTACTATTAATTAGGGAAAACGAACAGGTTGATCAGCACAATAATTCAGTTGATCAAGGCAATGAATAATAGTTGACTAAGCGCCGAGTGAAGGCTTCGAGTAAATGCACTCGTTACAAGGAATGAACACTACACAAAAAGAACATTTGAAGACAATGGTTAATCAACACTTAGCACACTGGATAGTAAACTGAATCACAATCAATTTCAGACCGATATATGATACCATATAATGTCACCAGATAACACGCTCGGACAACGCGTATACTTAAGAACACTAATCAGTGTTCGTTACACAACGCACAATTCCACAAAACCCAGAGGTCCTCACAAACACTAGGGCTCGTTACACATACACAACCATGTATGTCTTGTGTCTCACCTCCCCTTCAAAGGACAAAACAGTGCACTACTTACTTGTCATAACACACAAACCAGCAGACAACACGTCACGCATGTCCAGGGGTACACCCAGACCAGTGTGAAGGGGAGCACTTCCTCCACACCTCTGCCTCTTCGGGTGCTCCAACAGGTACTAACTCTCAGCTCTTCCCTCCCTACACACATCTCTTCCCTAAGCCCTAACTTTCGACAAGGAAATGGAGTCACACTAGACTTATAACAGAGTCACATGAAATGTCTGATACAGGTCTCCTGTCGTGGGGAACATAGATCTTCCCAGGCCTATGGTCCACGTGGGTACTTGGGTGGAGGTTCCCAGGCTCGTTGTTTTGCGTTACTCGACACCGCTGCTATCGGGGTAGATTAAGGGGGTCGCCTCCCTCTCTCTCTCCTCCTCTGCTACTTCTGCTACCACGCGGTGACACCCTCCCCCTTAAAAATAAATTTGTGGCGACAAATTTAAGCATTCAGAAACATTTATATGCGGGACAGGTGGTCAGCAATGACATTACATTTCCCTGGAATATAAATGATATTGAGGTGGTACTCCGGCAAGAACAAACTCCACTTCGCAAGTATTATGAACAAAGTTAATACTCTTGCTGTCACCAGACACAGGATGTTTTACTTTATGATCATCAACCTAGCAACAAGACTGCACCTGTCCCCAAATCACTTACATCCACAACCAGTTTGAACTTGACACACCCCACATGCCCAATACATTCCTTAATTCTAGGCAAATGGTAATTGTCACTCTTGGTGATCTCATTGACTTTCTTAACATCAATGCAAAACCCTGCTGACCCACCTGGCTTATCTATGAGAGTGACAGTGGAGGAGCATTCACTCTGGCGTGGCTCTCTGATGTCTCCTTGCAACTCGTAGTCGACCTCTTGGCGCGTCACCTTGGCTCTCTCAGGGTTGACTCGGCACGGCCGTAGCTTGACAGGCTCCACATCCGCCACGCCCACGTAACATTCCATCTCCATTGTCCGGCTTGAGGCATTTTGGGGCACACTCTCCAACATTTCTTCTGCTATACCATTAAGAGGATAATTTTTGTGCATAGGCAATTCATTGATTACACCATACATCGAATCATTTCCTGCAGCCTCCTTCACTCTCGGCTGCTCTATCTCCTCGTGATTAGTAAATGGGCCCACATCGGGCAGATACTTTTCACTGAGACACCATCATTCTCTCTGACACCATCATTTAGCAAGAATAATTCATCTAGCCCCACCTCATCAGGGCCCTCAAACGCACTTTGCACCCTTGCAACATCACTCTTTGCTAGCGAGAACAATTTCCCTAGCCCCCATTCATTAGGGCCATCTAGCACACCTTGCACACCACTCTTTTTCGCCATTGCCACATTCATCCCTTTATTTTTATGAGACATGGGCTGGGTTACAGCACAAGCAGGGAATAAATCTGGCATCTCCTTCTCCAGCTCTCGCGTTGCAGCACAATCAGTAGGCCTGGAAACAATTATGGGAGAATTATTCACCTTCCTCCCCGCCAAATAATTTCCTAACACAAGGTCAATTCCAGGCACTGGCAATTCATTTATCAGTCCCACCGTTACCATACCATTCACGAGCTCACTTCTCAGCTCAAGTCACGAGAGGCACATACATATTGCCCCCCACACCATGAATGAGGATACTTTTGCCCTCGTGCAGAAACTTCCCCAGCACCTTCGTCCTCATGAGCATTTGTGCAGCACCTGTGTCTCTCAAGATTTTCACAGGCTTAACTTCATCATTCTTACGAACAGATCCGCACGACACAAAGGCAGCAAATGCATCATCTCTCTTTCTCCTCTCCTTCTCCTCCTCTTCCTCATTCACACAGACTTTTCTCAGGATGGACATCAGAGCTACGGATTTAAAGTCTCTCATGTACTCAGCTTTACTGTTATCCGCCAGAGGCCTCTCCCCCATGCCATTGCGCCTCTGTTTAAGGAAACAATCACGTTCCACATGACCAGCTTTATCACAGTAGGAACATGCCACCTCCCTCCTCTCTTCCCTCTTACTTCCGTCAGTGGTAGGAGAAGCAGGGGGCTGCCATGGCTTTTCATTCCACCTTTGAGGTGGATTTTTTGGCGCCTGGGTGGTAACACTGTCAGTGGTCGGTGACCTTGGTGACTCAGGGTGGTGGTAGTAATCGCTTCCTCTACCGCCGCCCGCTCTACTGATAGTATTAATGTAGTAAAGTCTGTGATGGTGTTCCTCAGCCCGGCCTCTCGATACTACTACTCTGCCCTGACAGTGTTCCTCAACGTGGTGGTGGAGACATCGGGGACTCTCTATGCTGGGGCCCTCCTCCTCCAGGCATTGCTGCCATCATGGGCCCTCTGGGAGATCATAGACATGTTGGCGGGGATAGCTGGACTCTACACCGTCACCGGGGGCCTCGCTGCTGTTATGGCCACTGACATAGTCCAGGCAGTACTTCTACTGGCCGGTTCGATCATGATCGCAGTATTTGCAATTCGAGGGGTAGGCGGATCGAGGGTCATGGTGGATGCTCAACCACCAGGGTTCATGTCGCTGATCAGGCCTCTGGATGATCCTGTGGTGCCCTGGCCTGGCCTCCTTGGTGTTTTTCTTCTCAGTTTATACTTCTTTGCTACCAATTAATTCATGGCTCAGCGGTTATTGAGTGCCGGCAGCGTATATCATGGGCAGTGGGGTGCCCTGCTGGCTGGGGCACTCAAACTGCCGGCGCTGTTCATAATGGTGATACCTGGATTGGCAGCACGTATTCTCTACCCTAACTTGGAACGGTCTGATCTGGTGTACCCAACCCTTCTGTTTCACTTGCTGCCACCTGGTGCGCTGGGGCTGGTACTAGCGTGTTTCCTGGTGACCCTCATGTTGCAGTTGGACTCGACCCTCAATGCTGTCGCCACCTTAGTCACTATGGATTGGGTGCGGCGGTTTTGGCCTGACCTGGAACAGCGTCAGCTCAGGATGGTAGGGTAGGTGGTCACCGTTGTGGTCATGGTGATATCTGTAGCCTGGGCACCACAGATACAACGGTTCCCAACACTCTTCCAGTATCTTCAGCAAGTGCTCTCGTACACGGTGCCTCCGGTGCTGGCTATTTGTATAGTGGGGTTCTTCTGGACTGGTGTTACAGCCCGAAGTGCCAATGCAGCGCTGCTAATGGGCACTCTGGCTGGCATGGCACTGTTTTTAGCCAATGAGGTCTTTAAGGTCATGAATTTCCACTTTCTCTACATGCCACCAATACTTTTGACATACAGTATCTTGGTATTGGTGATTGATAGCCTGAAAGGGGTGCACAGAACGCGACCAGACAGAATCGAGCTCTGGACATTACGTGAATTTAGGGAGGAAACAAAGGTACTGAGAGACAGACCACTATGGCAGAACTATCGTCTACACTGTGTCATGCTTCTGACTGCCACGGTTATAATTGTCAGCATTTTTTGGTGAAGAATATGGTTCTACACAGTTGTATTTCTCTACATGTAGTCCAAGGGCCAGGGTGAAAATTGGTCCCATCAAAGATGCTATATATCTACAATTATAATCTACAAGACTTCTAACCTAGCTGAAACACATCATAAGACCTTACAGACTATTCAAAACAAAGCCCTGAAGATCATTACAGGCTGCACAGCTACTGCACCCACAGATCACCTACATCAAGAAACCAAAATCCTCAAAGTCAAAGACCATCTGGACATGAGAGGCACTCAATTCCTGGCAGCAGCCTCCATGAACCAAGACCACCCACTAAACTACATGGCAACACACCCACAGACACCAAGAAATATCAAAACAACACCCAGCACACGGTATCACACACAATTATTGTCCTCTCTCCCTCCCTGCCCACCCCGAACCAACTTCCAGAAGCACATCCATACTCATATCTCTCACCGATCCATCCACGCACTCACAGACAACACGCAGCTGCATGCACGACCTCCCGAAATCCATCCTTCCGAATCCTCCCTTCCTCACGAGGACAGAGTCCACCTGGCCAGGCTGAGATGCGGACACCATCCAGCTCTCCTGAGCTATCAGAAGAGACTGGATGACTCCGTTGTCGACGCCTGCCCGGGATGTAACACAGCACCCCATACCATTAAACACATCATAGAAGACTGCATTTCACACAACCACTTACGCCAACAACACAATCTACACTCACTGAGAGCTCTGTGGGAAAGCCCGATCGTGGCCATGGCCTTTCTCAGGGACTCGCGGCTGTTCGGCCAGGCAGCTTAGGGAACAACAACAACAACAACAACAACAACAAGACATTTTTCTTATTGCAATTAAGATATTGTTTCGTTTTGATAATCTTGGTCATTGAGCTCCCATATCCTTTTATAGATGTTAATTGGATATTAAACAGGAAGTTTGACCCCGTTGAATGGCACCGATTCATGTGATTTTGACTACTATAATCCACTCAAATAGCACTGTCTGTAAAAATATAGATAATATGAAATGAATCTCTGCAACACCCAACAGATCCTTTCGTAAGAAAGATACACCTTATATATGCCATTTTGGTGATATAATTATCAAAGAACAGAGGGATATTATATTTTTGACCATGTAGAATTGTTTATACAAACTATATATCCAGTACTATAGGAATTCATATTGGTGCCACTGGTATCATTAGCCTCACACTTAATATGTTCATATCTAAAATAAAAGTTTGGCAACGACAGAGATTGGGTCAATTACTACATCCCCATAGAGACCTCCATTGGCTGCTTCAATCTAAGGTTCAAGGTGGTCCTTTATAGCCTTTACCCTTAGTATTTATATAATGTTCATCGGAACAATTATGTAATTTTAAAGGCCCACTGGCAGTTACTGACTTTGTGGGCATCCAAACAAGTAAAATATAAACATGCCAAACATATACCTTTCACAGTTAACTATGTGTTATTTAAGCTAGTATATTAAACCAGAATATTTAATAGTAGTTATAACAATAATGATGAAACAATCTAAATATTGTTATGATTCATTACTATTTCACTGCAAGTATATATATATATATATATATATATATATATATATATATATGAGAGTAATAATAATATTTCCTATATATAATCCCAAGCATAACATGTAATACTTTTAGGTTCTATCAGGGATATAGTATATTGTATAAATACAGTATATAGGCTATATCATACACAAAGAGGGGTATTTAGCCCTAGATTTCTTCTATTCGGCATTGTAAGTCCTGCAAAGTTACTATACATGGTGTTTTAATTTGGGAGAATAATTGAATAGTTGTCACTCACTTAGAGGCTAGACTTATATAATCGCTTAGATAGGAACTTTCTTGGCTCTCCACTTGGCTGTAAGTTTATTCTCTCTGGTTTTCATACAAGATTAACATGTCTAAAATGTATTTTATAATTAATGTATATAAATAGATCGATAACTGTTATAGACTACACATCATAATTCATTTTAATCTAAACACAAACAAATATTAGTAGATACTTTATATGCTCGTGCATTGACATTTTTGGCTGGCTTGTCCTGGAAAGCCTTGTGAAGGGATTTTGTTTTTGTTTTTATCTAATCTTTATTTGAGGCTGTTTTTCCGTCTCTGCAAGCAAGTATTAACCTAGTGATGATAGCAGACTGAACTGTACTGTATAATAATATGGATGTTGTTGTTGTTGTTGTTCCCCAGGCTGTCTGGCCGAACAGCCCCAAGGTCTCGAGCAAGGCCAAGGCCACAAACAAGCGCCCCCACAAAATCCTCCCTGCTTACCACTAACAAAGCCCGGGTGACCGAAGCCACTCCAAGGCAGGGAGCTAAGGAGGGTGCGGAAACGCCCGGGAAACCAAAGCCCCACCCAAGGCCCTGTGCCCCTCAGCAATTATGAAGGGAAAGTTGAGGGGCAAGGGAAAAATGTGACGCTTTGGCTCCGAATCTGCCAACTTCTAGGTTGGCAGTAGGGAGGTCAATCCACGGAAAAGACTTGAGATCTAGAAGATATATAAGTAAAAGGAACAGTCAGAGTAAGCTATGGGTATGGCAGAGATCGCTCAGTTCTCACTCGGATAGACCAGCCCATCACCGCATGACTAGAACCCAATCCTCTCAGCATCAGTTAGGAAAGGCCCTAGAAAGCCGCCTTTGGCGGGGGGATAGCTCCCCTATTTCAACTCCTTTCGGGGTTGGGCACCCGCCCAATAATATGGATATTATATGTCAGTATCTAGGATTCGTGGCAGACACATAAGTTAGTTACTTATATATTTGTTTTGTTATTTTCCTGATTGGGATTGTATTTGAATAAATATAATGTACATTCAATAATTACTCTTTACGTATTCCCGCTCTGAATCCAATAAAGAATACAAAATATAAGATATATTTGTTTTACGTACGGGCAATTATAATTTCTACCGCGACCAGACCGTAATATACCTTACATTTTTGCCTAGGATGCACTCTTTGGCCATGGTAACGTTCTGGGTAAATAATAAGTAAATGTAATAGATAGTCTTTACGTATTTACGCTTAGAATCCAATAGATAAACATTAAATATAATAGTTACTTTTTACGTATTCGTAAAGAGAATCTATACAGGGTATTATCTAGAGTGTTTTCGTCTAAATTTCCAGTGATCCTACCTTCCTACCTGGGTCACCTGGGTCTGCTTGGACGCCTCACAGCGCTACATCACGTTGGTTCAGTACCGTAAATACTTGAATGTAGTTATTTTACCCTACATGGCATCACTTGCCAAACTTGTCATGGAATCATAATAACACATTTTCCCATCGTATGGGTATAATTTACCCCCAAGTTTGGTTACTTCATTTGGTCCCTCAAAAAAAAAGTAATTATCGTGGGAGCTATTTTTGGCGGCATTTGATCATAATTTTCTATCCCTATAATAATTATGTAAAGGGTTCTTTGGCATTGGTATGGCAAGTAAGCTATGGTATATTTATTACAGTTGGTTGAAATTGCTGAGATTTTTAATTCAATAGACAATTCGCTATATAGCTGATCCATTGTATTTAATATTTGTGTGATATGACCCTACCACGGTCAGTAGTGCAGCATTTCAAACCTTAACCAATAGGCCACCGAGGAGCTAAACAGTAGTAGCTTCACTTGGAATCAGATTCCATCCACCACCACCCGCCCGCCCCGACTCATGGTTACGTAGCATGATGCCATACACACATACACCTCACACACAAACACTAGCAGCCGCTCCGACTCGGATCCACCACAAAACTGATTTACTACAACTGATCAACATATAACTGAGCCACTGCACATCTATTATATTATATAGTATATTTTACATATAGCTAATTCAAATAGTCTTTATTAATAAGGATTTTGAAACGTTGTGTTTATGTGTTTTTCCTTGTCCATCTACCTATCTATCTATCTATTTACTCAGGCCCAGTCCCCATGTTCCTGGGGGGGGGGGGGGGGGGGGGGCCGACCCAAAACAGAGCAAAAACGGGGGGAAAACAAACAACAAACGAAAAAAATAAACNTTGGCCGACTCAAGACAGAGCAAGAACAGGGACAACACAAAACACAACAGAAGACAATTAACACACAAAGACAAAATACAAATGCACACACATCTAGGTCATCCAGGAGAAGACCCAGAGACCAGGGTCACCAAGGTCCCTCCAGTACTCCCCCGGCCTCTGACCACCAGGAGAGGTTCCGATCTCGGCAGGCAGATATGCAGCGAAGCCCTACTACCACAAGCCCGCCCACCACACTTCCAGGCGCACCCTTCATATTTATCGTCTCCCCCGGCCAGGCGCCTGATGGACTATTATCTAGTCCAACTTGCGCCCGACCCCTTCCCCCAAACGACCACGTGTTCACTCGTCTATTCACAAGCATTCTCCATTTATTCCTGTTTATTACCACTTCTTGTACTTTAGTTTATCATTTGTATACTTCCATAAGTAGTTTTCATATACTAAGTAAAAACTGATTATCTTAGTTAACTATAATATATAACTGAATAAAGAAAAGCAAAGGTAAAAGTTTTATTATTTTTTACACATCATTCTGGGTGAATAAGTACAGCCAAAATCAATAGGTAGACGATAACCTTGATTACAAAATGGTGTACATCCAAGTTCATTGTATGTCCTTTCCTTGGCAGTCTCCCTCCCGTGTTTGGCTATAGTCGGTTTGATATCAGCTGATGATGAAGTGAATCCTTTAGCAACTCATTTCTCGATAATTAATAGACAAATATATAACTATATGTTTCTGCATCATATCAATGTCAAGTTTTCATAAATTTCACTACGAAATCTTCATAATAACCGAGTAATTATGATGAAGACATTGTAATATCAACAGGAAATCACAGACTGTATCGTTGTCTGTTTCACATCGTAGAAATATATTTCTTTTTCTCTAGCCTATGTATCATAAATATCGACTGTACCGATACAGAACCATGGACTTACAACGGTCAATGCTGTCCTTCAATAGTAGAGGAATATACCATGGAAACACTGATCTACAAAATGTCATGATAGTTCTAATCTTACCAATGAATATATCCCACTTATTATAGGGCTAAGTAAATACACACAAAACGGGCCAATATCAGAAAAGGGTTATGTTGAGGTAGGGATACATATGATCTGTACATAGTGCATTTGTTGTAGAATTCTAAAGGCCAGTATCATCAACTCAGTATGTTACACAAACCAACATAACAATTATTATTAAAAACCTTTGCATAAATTAATTATTTTTGGATAAAGGACAATAGTCAACAGTATCTCTGCTAAAGGGAGTATTACACAAGAGATTGTATAGTCAATTTTCGATAGTCAAAATTTGTCTGGCCCAATTTCAAAACATTCACTTTGAAAACTATTTATAGTACTATTTACTTATGGACATAGTGTAAATGGGAAATGCAGCGAAGAAACATCAATATTGATTTTTAAATAGCACTATTGATTTTCATCCGGTTCTATTAATTATGGTCTTCTGCTATAAATGTTTGGACATGAGTAACGTGTACTGAGATGATGGCATGCTGGGTGTCGCAACTTTTACCTTGGAACATTGTCCAAAGTTTAAAAGAGTTTATGCTCTCGCGCTAACTGTCTTCTACCAGGACGATCACGGTGTCTTATCTTATGGGAAGATAGGTTGTTTTTCTGATCCCTCTTCTTCCTCGTATTTAGCCCCATTAGTTTTGAGATTTTAAGACGTTTGGCCCATTAGTTTGGTGATTTGAACATCTTTCACCCCATTTTATTGTCAATTTCAAGACCTTACCAGCCATTTAGGTGTCGTGCCATTTAAGTGTTGATTTTTTGGGCGAGCGATAGCGAGCCTGTAATATTACGAGGAAGCAGCCTTCTGCCGGGAAATTTTTGTACCGAAAAATTTACAAATTTATCTTGAAGGGGGGTCTAGCGGGTGTTTATCTTGAAGGGGGGTC
>JAGKTK010026162.1:0-17019 GCA_018397895.1 Paralithodes camtschaticus | reverse complement strand
GGGAGGGCAAGACGAATACTACACATTCCTTTGAATGTGTACACGTGACCTCCCGGCTTCGTCTTAATATTCACGAGTTAACTGCTAACGTAACACATATAGCAAAATGCTATATCGGCCATAAATTAGGTCGGGGTGTAACAGGCTTTGTGCTGAAATACCATACTGATACAACAATTCATTTGGGAGATATTTGCGAAAAACAGTGTTACGCTGCCTTTGAAATCCATAGTAGCTGGGGCTCAGTGGGTTACCACCGTTAAGATATATTTCGTTTAGGATAGATAGGGTGTTTTAGCCTTAGCAAATAAGTTGGGAACTATATGAAAAGTATATTTGAAAAATTTCAACATTATTTGTATCTGTTATAATTATACTATGTTTACTATTTACCTAGTAACAATCTATTTGCCATATTTAATCTACTTTACTATTGTTCCTACCCCTTGGATGTCCGATGGTTAAACATATTGACAAATTATACCAAAATACCGGAAAAAAGAAGCATGGCAAAGACACAACAGTTATAACTCTCTCTAGATAAATTATTATATTTCAAGGTATTTATATATGATGTTTAAATATAACCAATACTATCTGTAGATCCAATGGGAATGAAACACGAAAGCGACATAATAATTATGTTTTCAAATATTCTAAGCAAACAAATGTATTACATTACCCATAAGCTGTGGCCTTCCAGAAAATAGGGATCAGAAACATATGGAAAATTTAAAATAAAAAGCTAGGACTAAGTAACAAGGGAAACTGGGGACAAATGAACGTCATTTACATTTATAAAACTAGTTTATGAAAAAATGAAAAAGTTTAAAAGTTTAGGGTGTTTGGAGGTCATTGAGAAAGTGTATCCCCCTTTGTAGTTATAAGTAATGCCAAACATTATTAATACCGCCTATTATTTAGCAGAATTAAAAACAAATGGTAGTGAAAGGGTTAATACAGTGTACCACTACCACATTTATCAGGGAACTTTATAGGAGTCGGGCGTCCATCTTACGTTATCTTTTTCGTTTGAGGGAGTTGTGTTAATTAATGATCTGAGGATAATTATCTAAAATAGGTTTAATAGGATCATAACATATTGCCAAACATATGTCTCGCTTTATTATTTACAAAAACAATTTCAATCCATACACTTTCTTGTTTATGTTTCTTTTGTAATTTGTAGTTGCAAAATTTAATTGTTCACAGAGATCAAATACAAACACATGGAACCAAATCGGTAAATTAAAAACAAATATTTGTGTTGTTACCCACAACCAACTAACTTCAAAGGTTGCTGAATTACCCGAAAAATAGCTGCCGTTATTAAAGTGGTATAATGGTTCGGCCATATGGAACGAATGGGAAGCGAGAGAATGACAATGAAGGTGTACGAGAGCGAGGTGGAAGGATAGAGAAGGAGAGGTAGACCGAAAGAGAGGTGGAAGGATGGTGTGAGGAAGTATATGGATGAAGGCGGTGCTGGTTGGGAGGAAGGGCGTAGACTGACTGAAGACAGAGGTGCATGGGGGGGGGGGGGGTTCGTTCGTGGCCACACCTTCGGGGATCACGGTGTCAGGCAATAGATAGATACTGTAGATAGATTAAAGTGGGTGTGTCTTAGACTTGAGAGAGAGAGAGAGAGGTTACGAGACAGAAAGTGAAAAACAAGATTACTCCTCCATTAAAAGATACCAGATCCCTTCAGTGACTCAGACAATGGGATAGACAGAGACAAAATAAGCATTGGCATAGTGTCTGAAATATGTTATTAAGAATATACTACTCACCAGAATCGAGATATCAATTTACACACAACCCTTATATTTAGCAAACAGTGTGATGAGCATCCCCATTATCAGCGAAGCTATACTAACTCAGGACCAACCATGCTAGGCAGGTTCACTATTAGGGACCCGATTAAAAGTGTTCCAGCTCACCAACACGTCCTAAGCCAGCGTGGTGAGTCCCATGACTTAACCCTCCCAAACAACCACTATGACAAGCACAACAAACAAATGGCCCTCAATTCCCAGCAGCTCTGAAGCAACTGACAACGGCGCCGGTAAGACCTGTTCCAGAGCAGGGGGTGCTAAGAATCTCTGGAGACAAACAGGCCGCCTTTGGAATTTGACCATTGGATCGTACAATGTCTGAACCTTGACCACTAAAACAAACTTGGCTATCCTCCTCGAGGAATTGAGAAACATTAAATGGGATATCGTAGGTCTTGGCGAAGTTAGAAGAACAGGTTAGGCATTCAATGAATTGCCTGACAGTCACATAGTATGTTATAAATGAAAAGAAAAGAGGAAAGAACATAGAGTTGGATTTTTGATAACAAACGACTAGCTGGTAATATTGAAGAATTATTTTGTATCAATGAGAGAGTTGCAGGAATAATTACTAAGCTTAATAAACGTTATACAATCAAAGTAATCCAAGTAAATTCACCAACGGCAACACACAATGATGAAGAAATTGAAAAGTGATATGACGATGTAGAAGGCACTATGAACAGAAATAACACTCAATTTACATCTGTGATCAGATATTTTAATGCCAAAGTAGGCCAGAAAAAAATAGGTGAATCAGTTATAGGTAACTTTGGAATAGGTAACCGAAATGACAGATGATACACTCTTGTACAATTTGAAGAACGAAACTGGCTTAAGATCATGAATACATTTTTCCAAAAAAAATCTAGTAGGAAATGGACATGGAAAGATCCTAATGGAACAACCAATAATTAAATTGACTTTATCCCTACTGACAAACCAGATATTGTGAAAGACGTAGCAGTACTGAACAAAGTTATTGTTGGAAGCGACCACAAAATGGTGAGATGTCGAGTAGGGTTAAATCTCAAGAAAACAAAACAAAGCTAGTTAGAAGTATCAAACCAAACGTATGCACACTGAGAGAAAGGACTGAGGAGTTTAGCATAAATATTCAGAATAGATATTCACAGTTAGCATACTTAGAGGAGACAGTAAAACAAATTAATGAAACCTTTACCAGAATCATAACAGAAGCATCTTTATGTGTAGCAGGACAAGCAGGCAAGAACACTTGTAGTAAACCTTCAGAAGAAACGAAGGATATTCTAAAGAGGAGAAGGAATATTACAATTATAACAACCATAGACAAAATTGAAGCAGAAGAACTAGCTTATATCATCAACAAGAATGAGACTGAAGATATTCGAACATTCAATATGACCAACATAGAAGAGAATATAAAAGCAGCTAAGAGAAGGCTTGGTACAGGGAAGAGTTAAATGGTCAGCCTAAGAATGCCAAATGGTGAAGTAACTAACAACAGAGATGACATAATCAAGATAGCTGACGAATTCTATACTAAGCACAGCAGCGAGGACAGACTCGAAAACATTATCTTGGAGAATGTAAATATTGATGTACCGATACCCATGGTAACAATATGAGAAGTTAGGACTGCTTTAAGAGACACACAGAGAGGTAAAACAAGTGGTGACGACAATCTTACCATTTACCAAATCAAAGATGCAGGCGATGTTGCACTTAACAAACTAGCCAAACTATACACAACATGTTTGCAATGTCGAAAAGTTCGTTAAGCATGAACAAATGCCTCTATTATTATCATTCACAAAAACGGAGCTACAATGGTCTGAAAAACTATCGACCAATTAGCTTGCTTTCTATTTTGTATAAACTGTTCACCAACAATTGTAACCAACCGGATAGGTAGGACACTAGATTCAAATCAGCCAAGAAAGCAAGCAGGGTTCCGAAGTGGATACTCGACAACAGATCATATGCAAGTTGTTAACCAAGTAATTGAGAAAACAGATTAATTCCAAAAGCCCTTGTGTATGACATTTATAGATTACGAAAAGGTATTACTCGGTCGAAATTTCTGTTGTAATGAGAGCGATTCGAATACAAGGAGTAGAAGAAAATTATGTACAGGTTTTAGAAGACATACATTATATAACGATGTAACATCATAAATAAAGCTCCACAAAGAAAATTAAAACATATCAATTAAGAAGGGGGTAAGACAGGGCGACAATTTCACCAAAACTGTGTACAGCGTCTTTGGAAGAAATATTCAGGAATCTTGACTGGGACAATAAGGGAATAAAAGTTAACGGAGAAAACCTAAGCCATTTCAGATTCCCTGATGACATAGTTCTTTTCAGCGACTCGACTCGACTCGGGGGAAGAGTTACAAGAAATGATGGAAGATTTGAACATAGAAAGCCTTATGTTAGATCTGAAAATGAATAGGATGAAAACAAAGATTATGTTTAACCACTTTGTGCAACCACAGCAAATAAAGATGAAGTGATAGAAGCAGTCTAAGAATACATACACCTAGGCCAGGTTATAAAGGCAAACCCAGATCACTCTAGATATATCAAGCGAAGGATAGGCATGGGATGCAGTGCATTTGATAAATAGAGCTCCATTATGAAAAGCAAGCTACCCCTTCCATTCACCCCTTGGACCCCAAGCGATTTAATACAAATGTACACTCCAGGACCAGCCACTTGTCAATTTGTTTTCCTGAAAACACATGAGATGGGTTAGTAATGAAGAAAAAATAACATAAAACTGCTCACCTAGGTCATTTGGGGGTCCAGGGGGCGGGGGAGTCACAATTAACAATGGGGTGATGGGTAGGCACTATACCGGAAAATCACTCCTGCGTGCGCCCACACGCACGCAGCTAGACTTGGAGGGTTGCCAACCATTGGTATTGTAGTTCCCATACATTTCTGAACTCTCTAGGTGCCATAGGATAAGTAATTAAGGCGGACACAACCATTTTGTCTCTGGGACTGTGCGTTACATACATAGGGGACACATAACGTGCGTCGCTGGTACTCAGAGGGTTAAAACGGAAAATATACAACCAATGGGTCCTCCCTGTACTAATTTATGAATCATAAACTTGGAGTATAGCAAAGTGTCTAGAACGTGAACCTAGGAGTGGCCAAAGAAGAATGGAGAGGATAATGTTAGGCATAACTTGGAGAGATAAGAAGACAGCCTCTTGGATAAGAGAACAAACAAAAGTAGAATATATTCTCAGTACCATAAAGAAGATAAAATGGTCCTGGGCTGGTCATATATTAAGAATAAATTATAACAGATGGAAAACTAGAGCAACCAAATGATAACCTAGGGATGGAGCTAGAGGAAGGGCTAGACAGAGAACTAGATAGAGGGATGAGATCGGAAAGTGTGCTGGGGTGGGATGGCACATACTAACATCTGAACGGTTGGACTGGAAACGATTGGGAGGCCTTTGTCCTGCAGTGGACTAACTCATGCTGATGATGATGATGATGGTAGTTAAGATCGGTCTAGGCATAATGGCAACTCGTTAATTATTTGGCAAACAATGTATTTTATTATTTAGTCCTGACCAGAATGAAAATTGAATGAAAGAAAACACATACGAATTTTCCTGTAATCGTTCACTCTGCACATACCCAGATTTTACAACACACATAACTTATGATTGCGACAGCAGCAGCGAGGCAGCCGTGTAAAATCCAGTCAACAATATGATATATAGATCTCTCCACCTGCCTCTTGCCCACAGTGATTACTTTACAACACTGACAAATGGCGTGCCTTAGGAAACGGTGATGGTGGTGGTGGGAGGGAGGTTGGTGGAATAAATTTGTTTGTGTGTGTTTTTTTTTTTTAAAGACCTCCGTCTACGTATTGTGAAAAACCTGTTATCCTCCGGCAAATTACGGGGTGGTACTGAGGACTTGGTTTTAATGTTGGTCGGCGTACGAGGGATGTACAATGGAATAATATGTGGAAAGCAACGAATAGGTGTACACAGACTCCTACAGATAATACCCCCCCTCCCCCCCTACTCATCACATATTAACTTACATGCGCACATAGCATACACACGATGGTCTAGCACAGTAAGTATGCTGTATATGAAGTTGCTGGCTCGGATGGTGAGGATTGCAATCCCTTTACCGGCCGGGCAGATTCCTTACGAAAACAAATAACTGTCCTGGCCACTAGAGTTAGGTTTCTTGGGACCACCTTGCTCTTGGTCCAGGTTCTACGCAGCTGGGGACATGTCGTTATTGATCCCTTTGACAGCTAATATAGTCTGTTGTTCATTCAAGATAAAGTAGGTAAAAACATTGTGTATTATTATTATTATTATTATTATTATTATTATTATTAGTTCAATCTTCCACAAACTACTCAACCGCCTTTCTCCTTCACACACTCCTAGATATATTACGAACTCTTGATGTATTAGAAAGACATGTCAACATTATCAGAAAAGCTGGAAAACTAATCAGAGAACCTCGTCGCGATTATTAAATATTTCATCCAAATGACATTTAAGAAAGAGCAACAACATCCAACAAGCTAATGATGGATAACCTGCCTTGAGGTGGAGTCCCATTGGAACTTTTTCTGGATTATTTATTCTTGGCATATACACTGGTAATGTTTCTAGGCTAATTTGCATTGGCATCGGGAATTGAACTGTAAGTAAACCATTTTAGATGACTGAATATCTGTAACATTTGAAATTGACCGTATAAAGTGATTGTGTTACTCTAAATGTTTCCTTCGTCGCCCCTGACCCATTTGTCTGCAGGTTTTAGTATATCATATCAGAGTCGTCCCGGACGGTAGTAATAACGGAATATGTGGCAGTTGGAAATTACTTGTAGGGTCTGAAGTTACCGGTGGAGATTGATAAATTAACTGGAAGGACAGAGAGAGATAGAGAGAGAGAGTATTGTTTTGTAAATTAACACTTACCCTATAATTAGCTATATATTAGCCTGTTGAACATAATTATAATGAGTTGTTAAATAAGAGAGAGTGTGCTTTGGAGGAGGTGGATAAAGTTCTTTTATTGTTTTATATTATAATATATAATTAGTGTTTTCCTGATCTGTTGAACATAATTAGAAGGAGTTGGTTAGTACACATTAAGAGAGAGAGAGCGAATGTTTGTCCCCCTTTGTTCACATAAGTAATGCCAAAGATGATTACTATCGTCTATTATTTATCTTGTATTTAATATACTGTTCAGGATAATTATCTAAAATAGGTTTAACCCATTCGCTGCGGGTGACGTTCTGGAATATTTTGGCAAGTTACAGCAATTTCCAGGTTTTAAAAGCATGTAAAATACGTAAGAATCGAGTGTCAGTGGGTGGGAGCGTGAGGGGCCCACCTCCGACCCTCAGAGCACCGAGCGGCTCACTGAGCAAGGCTGTGTGGCGGGCGAGTCTCTCTCTGTCTCTCTCATAAGTGCAGCCAAGCGAGCGAGTGTTACATAATAGCGGGGTTCCCGCGTTTCACTGGGATCACTGCGGGTGAACCAGACCACGTATACGGTCCATTCTGGTGTCATTTTGAAGCTATTTTTGCCTAGTTTTCGGCAGAATACACTTCATTTAATGCAGATGCTTGATTTATCATTCAGGAGTGCCTGAATAGGCCCTAAATAGCACAAAACAGCCCGTAGCCAAAGGGTTAATGGCATCATAACATATTTCCAAACATATGTCTCTATATTATTTACAAACACAATTTCAATCCATAAACTGTCTTGATATAATTTTTAGTATACAGTATATTTTAGCAAAATTCCAGTATTCACACAAATAAAATACAAACAAATGGAACCGAATCGAATCGGTAAATTCAAACCAAATATATTAGTAGAGGAATTTTAGGAAACTCGACCTAACATATTAGCAGGAAGTCGAAACTTGGTATACTTGTAAACTGAACCCTACTGATTCATATATTAAAAGTCCCAACAAATCCAATATTGTGCTCCAGCCGCCATCTTGGACAATGTCGGCCGAATATAGGTTTTAGGGAAAAAACTTCAGAACCGTAAAAGTTACAAATATTTACCATGAGAGCAATATCATTCTACATACAAAGACAAACATTTTATGTTACCACCTTTTTTATGTACGATGAAAAATAAAATGGTTATGTTCTGCAAAATACAATTTGTTTATTTCTATGAATCAATGCAGCACAACGTTCAAACTGGGTTTGTAGTTAACGAATGCGAATGTTGTGCTATAACTGGCTATTTCACAAACATCTCTTACTTTTTATGGTCGATTTTGGAAGTCGAAACTTGATACACTTGTAAACTAAACCCTACTGATGAATTATTAAAAGTCCCAATAAATCCAAGTTGCGATCCAGCCGCCATCTTGGAAAATGGTAGCCAAATTTTTTTTTTATTTTATTTTTTTTTAAATAACTTCAGAACCGTAAAAATTACCAAAATTTGACAGTAGAGCAACATCATTCTACATAAAAAGACAAACATTTCCTGTTCCTAATCTTTTGTTGTACGATGACAAATAAAAACGTTACACAGAAAATAAAAATAAATCTATTTCTATGAATGAGTGCAGGCATGACGTTGAAACTAGGTTAATGGGTAGACTTTCGAATATGTTGTTGTCATTTTTTATTTCAGAACCATCACTGTTTCATTTTATAGGCAGTTTGTTAAAACAAGTAAAACACATCAGAAAGAGCTAGAGAAAAAAATATATGAATATTTTGTTTATGACGGGTAGGAGCTAAGTTATCGGTTTGGAGTAACATTGTTCAAAACAGATATAGTATTCCTTCATTTGACATCTAAGTACGGTACTGAAATTAAAAATAATTATGAATGCTATCCTCATGTATTGATGATGACCATGATGTTCAGACTGGTTTTATGGATAGAACATAAAATAACATCTTAATGAATGGTGACAGTAATCCTTAGACACTTGGGAACATGACTATAGCTAACTATAATCGTCTGTTGTTACCTAAAATGAAAATGTGGTAATCTAAGTCTTGGGGTACAACGCAGTAATAGAGTATATAGCTTTAACACTAAGGCACTGTGTGACATCTCTAATGTTGAATAAAGTCATCTATAATAAGCTAGGACATAAAATGTAATTGTGTTTCACTGTTTTAAGTAGAATTATCTAATTAATACGCAACATTAAGCTAGATTGACACATTCATTGCATCATGTGTAGTCTCATATTGCAACACACTCAGTTATCAGTAAGTTGTTTAGTAGCGTTTCAACATACAGTACGAGTTCTCGCAGGAAGTTCCTTCACATCCTACACACATCGCTGAGCATAGCAAACCAAACTGTATGCACTTGCATCTCTTGGTGCATCCTAGCTTGCAGTTACATGAAATGATGTTAAAAAGTTGTGATGGAGTGGCTTTCTTGGTAGGAGGGACAGGCCTCAGTGATTTCCCTGTCATGGACCATCCTCACTCTGTTGGCTCCAGGCAGTTGCTGCATATGTATGTTGTGTTTGTTGTCCAATAAAACATAACTCTTGGTCATCCTCTATGGCGGATTTAAGAAGTTGAGTTTACTCTAATTAGACTGAAAAGGTCCACCCATATAAAATATAAATGAATAATAAATACCGGGAGTGTAACTCAAGGAATAGCCTGAATTCCATTTTCTCTCCCAGGCCTTGGTAGCTGGATACATATCTTTCTGCCTCACACATCAGGGGTATCAGGAAAACCCTCTTTATATAACATTCACATCCAACTTCACGACATTGCCCTACATCGCTATCCTCTATCCATAAAATACTACTCTTCCCACTACATATCATACATGTAACACCATACACTTACCTTATAAATATGGCAGTACAATTGTTAAGAGCAAACCTGGTGGTCCCTCGGATATCCACCCCCGGCAGGGTTGGGTTATTGACACAGGGCCCTCCCGATCGTCATCATGCGACTGTGTCAAGAGCATTGCAACGTCCCAAAGCTGCTTGTCAGTACAGCTATTTCTTTAGTAATATAAGGGGACTTCACTCTAACATCAATTCTGTACACCAATTTCTTCAAGCAGAATCCCCTACTCTCCTTTTTTTGACAGAGACTCAAGTAACATCCACATCTGACACATCTAGATTTAATTTTCCAGGTTATCAACTGCTCCAAAATTTCAGACCTAAAGGTGGTGTATGTTGCTTCGCAAAATCTGAAATTGCCCTGGAGGAGGTTACTAGTTTCAATTGTCCCTATTTTGATTATTCTATATACAAATTAATTTCTGCTGGTAAATTTAAATACATATGTTGCATCTACCGTTCCCCAAATACTCCTCCAGAGCAAAGTCTTTTTGATTCTCTGTCCTCACAACTCAGTGTCCTCAACTTAAATGCTTCTTCTGAAATCACTGTGTTGGGTGATTTTAATGTCCATAATGTTGAATGGCTCACTTATTCAGCCAGGACTGATGATGCTGGTCTTGAATGTGAGCTATTTGCAGACTCATTTAATCTCATTCAACTAGTCAACCAACCCACCCGTGTACCAGATAATCCTAATCATAATTCCCACCTACTGGACTTATTTTTAACAACCAATTCAGAAAATTATGATGTTACAGTGAGGTCCCCACTTGGATCTTCTGATCACTGTCTGATACAGGCCACCTGTCTATCACCTACCACACCTTCCCACTCTGAACCTGTTTTGGTGACTAAATGGCATTACGATAGGGCAGACTGGGAGGGTCTTCAAGGTTTCTTTATTGATATTCCCTGGACCTCTTTCTTTGCTAATGATGCACACTCCACCTTGAGCCACATACAAGATTTTGTAAAAATTGGAATGGAAACTTTTATTCCTCATCAAAAGTACAGTAAAAGATCTAATTCACCTAAATGGTTTGACCATAATTGTGCTAGAGTAACTGAACAAAAAGCAATAGCCTACAATGCATACACAAGATCAAAAACACATGAAGCCTTTAATTACTTTAGAAACATCAGAAATCATGCCAAAACTGTATTAAACCTAACTAAATCAAACTTTCTCCATAAGCAGGCAAATAAACTTCTAAATAATCCAAATGATAACAAAATATTTTGGTCTACTCTTAACTCATTCAAATCCAACTTCACTACTGCTTCATCCATTCCACCATTAAAATCTCCGACTGGCAATCTTGTAAGTGACCCACGAGGTAAAGCTAACCTTCTTGCGGATATTTTCTCCACCAACTCAACCTTAGATGAAATAAATCAAGATGTCCCTGTACTTAATTTTAATTCACCTGAAATTCCCTCACTTAAGATCCACACCAGACATGTCAAAACTATTTTGCAGAATCTCTCAGTAGATAAGGCTCCTGGTCCAGATGAAATTCCTCCAATAGTACTTAAGAATTGCTCCTTGGTGCTCGCTCCTGTATTGGCAAAATTTTTCCGTCTGTGTACTCATACCTCATGCTTCCCAGTACCCTGGAAAGAAGCAAACATCCATCCAGTTCCTAAAAAAGGTGCCTCCTCAGATCCATCAAACTACAGACCAATAGCTATAACTTCCACTCTTGGTAAAGTCTTTGAAATTATATTAAATAATCACATAGTTAAGCATCTGGAGAATAATAAATTAATCAGTGATAGGCAATATGGTTTTAGACGATGTCGATCAACTGCAGACATGCTTTGCCTTCTTACGCATCAAATCAACCAAGCTACAGACCAACATGGTGAAACACATACAATAGCACTGGATATATCAAAGGCATTTGATAGAGTCTGGCATCAATCCTTATTGTCGAAGATGTCACACTACGGCCTTGCATCATTAGTTCCACTAATTTCTTCTTATCTTCATAACAGAAAAATACGTGTAATGGTAGATGGCCTTTATTCTCAATTTCACTCAATAAATGCTGGTGTTCCCCAGGGATCAGTTTTGGCCCCAACTCTGTTCCTCATTCATATCAATGATCTCATATCTACCACTCATAATCCAATACATTCCTACGCAGATGACTCAACACTCCACAGTTCCTTCACATTTACCAATTCTTTCACCCAACCCGATCTTATAAATTCAAAAATAAACACTGCAATTTCTCTGAACCAGGACCTTTCTAGAATTAATGAATGGGGACAAGAGAATCTAGTTTCCTTTAATGCACAGAAAACCAAGTACATTCAATTTTCTAACCGACAGAATCTCCCTGACTCCCATATATTTTTTAATGATGTAAATATTCCCACTTCCCCTAGTATTGACATTCTCGGTGTAACATTAACTACTAACTTGAGCTGGACACATTATGTTAGAAGCATTGCTAAGAATGCCTCTAAAAAACTGGGACTCCTGTACAGAGTTCGAGAATTCTTCACTGACGAGCAGTTGGCCGTAATATAAAAAAGTCATGTGCGTTCTCAGATGGATTACTGTTCACCTCTGTGGAGTGGAAGTGGAGTGGTTGCATTGAGGCAGTTGGACAAAATTCAAAATAAAGCTATTAGATTAATCAATAACCCTGCAATCACACAGGACCTTCCTACATTATTCATACGAAGAAACGTTGCATCCCTTGCATTATTCTACAGATATTTTCACAGCAATTTTTCCGAGGAACTTGCTTCAATTGTGCCGCCTCTCCACATCTTTCCCCGTAGAACTAGGGCAGCTGAGAGCGCCCATGAATTTACACTTTCTCCTCCACAATGCAGAACTTCTGCTTATCAGAATTCATTTATCCCCAGAGCTACTACTCTTTGGAATTCACTTCCCTCGAATTGCTTTCCACAAACTTACAATCTACAAATGTTTAAATCCAGTTGTTACAAATATTTTATGAATGGAGGATGCCTTTAGGCACATGGACCTTTTTGTTTTATCTGTGTTTTTCCTTCCTCCGTTCATTGTCTCTTAAAAAAAAAAAAAAAAAAAAAAACTATTAAATCACCATAGAAAAGTTGCAGTTAGGTAAAGTAGAAATGCTGATGGAGGTGCTGATAGATGGTAGGCAAATGGCTACTCTTCGAACACCATTGAATATTTACCTCAAAGGTGACCACGAGAGTGCACCATAACAAAAATAGAAAATATAATGCTGACGAAATTTAAATTATGATAATAAGGCTTAGCTTGTCGGTTGGTCTGTCTGTTGGATGAAGTTAATTGAAGTTAAATGATGAGAGCTGGATGAAACCGGAACCAGGGTCGTGGCGAACTAAGGGGTGGAGATGTTGCCTCGATGGTAGACAAAGGAGCTCTGATGCGAAGCGTCTCTCTCCAAGACGTCATCGTCTTGCGCTACGAATTTAGCGGATACTGCTAAGTTTGTAGCGGATATCTAGCGGTAAATACAGTACCGCCTTTATAACATTACGACATGGTTATATGATAAATCATCTATGCATTCTTAACCCTTAATTGGCGGCGCACGACATATGTCGAGTGAAATAAATTTGGACTATGTGGCGGTGCACGACTTCTGTCGACCGCCATTTTCAGCACTTAATGTTGCTGAGAGAGAGAGCTGAGCGGTGGGACGAGCGTAGCAACCCTATGACCGCTCCGCATGACCACCGTGGACCAACTGAACTGTATCCCACCTTCTTCCCCCCTCTCTCACTCGCTACACAGGGAATTATGTAAGGAAATTACCTAATTATAGGGTTTTTGCACTCGTGTTGCACGATCGTTGCAAGAGAGCCAGTGGTCGTATAAAGATGGTTCGGGTGTCCTTGGAAAGCTCTGTTTACGCCCTTTCAGGCATAGATACTTGTTTTACGCTCTGGGTCTTATTTAGGCATGAAAATGATCACGTAAACAACCCTATTTAGGGTTAAAAAAAAACGCTGTGCGGTACGGTCAAATAGACCGCCTCGGCCGCCAATAAGGTGTTAAAGACTCGTAAATATTATACTTTCGAATAATAGGCCTTATCTAACTTATTAAGCTTACATACTGTACAAACTGTATTTAGGGTATGATACATGGAAAACGTATGTTATACCACTGAGTATCGTGAATCCACAATACACTTCCCCCCCCAAACACAATACCTGAACCCCACCTTATAATCAGAGTTGCCCAGANGTCAACAAGTTACTCATAACTAATTGGAATGCACTTCTTGTATATTACTAAGTCTCACACGTATACAATATGAACGATTGGTGAACTTATACGCATGAAACTGTGACTTGCTAATATTGCTGATATATAATGTATTGAAATATATAAAATAATAAGTTGTATTTTCGCCCACTTGCATAATTGTTTACGAATTATTAGCTAACACTTATAGGCCTACACAAACAATACTGTTTTGATATGATTGTAAATGTATCCATGCTAAACAGATATAAACAACTATGCCATTTACAAATATAAGAAAGGTGTTACAGCACTGTAAAATATACATGTACTGTATATGATTATGACACAGTAAAATATACAACATGTACTGTATATGATTATGACACAGTAATATGAAAACGACTGCAATAATCTGAAGGCCAGTAAAATTACATTTACTTACAGTGGCAGTGTTATCAATTTAATTATGAAATGATGTACCTTTCAATTAAAACAATTTGTTAAGGACAGGTATTGTAATTTATATACACTCATAAGCATGTAATTGTAGTATATACTCGTGCAATACACGTAAATTTACGATAGAACGACAAATAGTACGAATTTACTTAATGTTAGTTATCACAAGATTATTATATACAACATAATTAAGGCCTCCCAGAATGCAGTAGTTAACTGTATTGTGGATAACTTCACCTGATGATCAATACAAAAAGTATAATACGTCATACGTCATCTTAATAATCAAATGTCCCCACCTCCTCCTAAGTCTTTCTGTTTCCCAATTACCTTGACGTTGTTAGCATAGGAAGAGACCGACCTTGTTTCCTCGTCCGAAACTCCGATGAGGAATTTAACAGCGTTGCTTTTAACTAGCTTGAAAAATAAAGTCTCGGAGTGTCAGACTAACTCCAAAGACCGCCACGCCCAGGAGATAATTCCGTATTCTAGGTGTGCAGGACAGGCTGTCTGTTATGTTTAGCTCTTGCTGTGTTTTGTCTCCTGTTTAGTTCTCTACAAAGTTGTAATGTAAACTAATATTATCTGTTGCTATTAAACACCATCATTCTCAAAAGGGACTTATACTACACGTTTCAAATTGCCTAGTAAGTCTAAACAACTTGTGTAACACAAAATATATGAGGTTTCTGTTTTGTACGCATAATATACGACGAATGTGCTCGTCTTAGAGTTTTACAGTTAACATAAACTAAACAAAAATTCAATAACTTAATTGTATAGTTATTTAAATATTAACGTACCATAGTGTTAGACAATGGCAAGCAATATATTTAATGGTAGACTCGATTTGCTTGGTGCGAGGGAGATTGAACAAATGTTTACTATATTTTCATAAGTAACTCAACGGGTATGACTTTACTGCAGGGCTAGAGAACCATTTTAGCAACACTATATTTGGTCACTTGTAGAACTGACATGTGTATTTCCTGAACATCATGACTTGGAAATATATTGCACTTAGAGACTTACATACGAGAGACTCACGACTAACTAAACAACCCCAGACAACAATGGCGAGTGATATAAAGAGCTTGATGTACAATATATCCTTATAAACGGTACTCATCCACTACCAGCCTCTCAGGTTATTATATGTACCATAGTCCTGATCATATATGTCCAGTTGCTTACACGTTTATCTATATTAGTTGTATATAAGCATTGAAAAGTAAATCATTCAACTCGATATGAATAATACAAACAACATATTAAGGTAGCATATATTGCATAACTAGACGCATTTATGTAATAGTCAGACATGTGGGCAGTTAAAACACGTGATGCCAACTCAATCAATCAATATGTAGACACAAATCCTAGTAAATATACTCAAACCCCTGCCATATGCTGTATATATATTATTTAATAAATCAGAAATAAAGAACACAGCGGCATTATAACACTTAAATAGACTCAACTAGATGCTATGCTATGCTACCATATATAAGTAAAAAGAGCCTCTCAGCTGACACTTCTCACCACTCTCACGTTCCCTGGGAGATAAACTAGATTGAAGGAAAGGAGTATACCGGTGGAAGTTATAAGTGTGGTTCAGTACAAGGGTGGAAGGTACATGTGTGGTTCAGTATAAGGGTGGAAGGTATATGTGTGGTTCAGTACAAGGGTGGAAGGTATATGTGTGGTTCAGTATAAGGGTGAAAGGTATATGTGTGGTTCAGTATAAGGGTGGAAGGTATATGAGTGGTTCAGTATAAGGGTGGAAGGTATATGTGTGGTTCAGTACAAGGGTGTAAGGTATATGTGTGGCTCAGTATAAGGGTGGAAGGTATATGTGTGGTTCAGTATAAGGGTGGAAGGTATATGAGTGGTTCAGTATAAGGGTGGAAGGTATCTGTGCAGCTCAGTATACAGATGGAAGGTATATGTGTGGTTCAGTATAAGGTGGAAGGTATATGTGTGGTTCAGTATAAGGGTGGAAGGTATATGAGTGGTTCAGTATAAGGGTGGAAGGTGTCTGTGCAGCTCAGTATAAAGATGGAAGGTTAATGTGGGGTTAGGTTAAGGGTGGAAGGTATATGTGTGGTGCAGTATAAGGGTGGAAGGTATATGTGTGGTTCAGTATAAGGGTGGAAGGTATATGTGTGGTTCAGTATAGGGATGGAAGGTATATGTGTGGTTCAGTATAAGGATGGAAGGTATATGTGTGTTTCAATATAATGGTGGAATTTATATGTGTGATTCAGTATAAGGGTGGAAGGTATATGTGTGGTTCAGTGTAAGTGTGGAAGGTATATATGTGGTTCAGTATAAGGGTAGAAGGTATATGTGTGGTTCAGTATAAGGATGGCAGGTTTATGTGTGATTCAGTATAAGGGTGGAAGGTATATGTGTGGCTCAGTATAAGGATGGATGGTATATGTGTGGTTCAGTATAAGAATGGAAGTTATATGTGTGGTTCAGTATAAGGGTGGAAGGTATGTGTGTGGTTCAGTATAAGGATGGAAGGTATATGTGGTTCAGTATAAGGATGGAAGGTATGTGTGTGGTTCAGTATAAGGGTGGAAGGTATATGTGTGGTTCAGTATAAGGATGG
>JAGKTK010026160.1:0-17020 GCA_018397895.1 Paralithodes camtschaticus | reverse complement strand
ACATAAGCAACATACACCTCAGACACCTGGGACCACAAGGCATACAAACACTCACTAACATATCAAACTACAGCTATTCACACAACACAATACCAGACATTTGGAAGCATGGTATCATCATCACATTCCCCAAACCCAACAAAGACCCCACGCTACCCTCCTCGCACCGCCCCATCACACTCCTTTGCTCCCCCTCCAAAGTCATGGAACGCCTAGTATTACAACTAATTACACCCGACCTACCTCTAGCTCCAACACAACATGGCTTTAGGCCACTGCACTCCACAAACACTCTTCTCTTACAGTTTCTTACAGTTTCTTACAGTAGATCCCCTGGAAAAAGGCAAACTATGCCTGTGTATCCAGCTCAGTACCAGTACTTGCACTGCTGCGGTCGTTCACGGTGTTGGCGGCGGCGGTAGCAGACGCAACATTTTTACTATTCTGTATTTTTGTTTTATAATCAAACTTCAAATCTTGTCTTCCCCATGCTTTATCAAGATTACTTTCAAACTCCCTTATTGATTCGGAATCGACTACATACTGGGGCAGTGCGTTCCACTCATTTACCACTCTATCACAAAATGAGTTCTTTGCCTTCTCAAGCCTATTTCTTTCTTTGTAAATTTTCTTAGAGTGTCCTCTCGTTCTTGTTCCCTCCCGCATCAAGAAGATACCTTCACACACATCCTCATCGTACTTTCCTGACACTATCTTAAAAGTCTCTATCATATCCCCTCTCTTTCTCCTATATGCCAGTGTCGGAAGCCCCAGTGTCCTCAACCTCTGCTCATAGCCCGCGTTCTTCAACGTTGGTACCAGCTTGCTAGCTCTCCTCTGCACTTTCTCCACTGCTTCTATATCCTTTACCATATATGGAGCCCACACCTGGCTCGCATATTCCAGGTGCGGCCTAACCAGCGCTGTATAGAGATTCCTGAAGATTTCTTCGTCAAGTGACACAAATGTCCTCCTTATCAGCCCTACAATTCTATTGGCTTTGTTTATCTTTTCCGCTAAATGTTCTGAGAAATTTAACTTATTGTCTATCACTACTCCTATATCCTTTTCTGCACTCACTTCCTCCATCGCTTCATACATACTGTATCCTACCTTGTCTATCTTGCTGGTCCCAATCCGCATGTACTTGCATTTTTTTGGATGAAAAGGCATTAACCAATGCTCAGACCATCCCTTCATGCCCTCCACATCTCCTTGAAGCAAACCCATATCTTCCTTACTCCTCACTCTTCTATACAGTTTAGTGTCATCCGCATACAGGTATACCTCACTTCCATTAGTTATAACTTCAGGCAAGTCGTTGATAAATATAACGAACAGCAGTGGTCCCAACACAGATCCCTGAGGTACCCCACTTGTAATTTCCCTCCACCCCGAGCCTATTCCATTCACCAGTACCCTCTGTCTCCGATCTTTCAGGAAGGCTTCTATCCATTTCACACATTTCTCCCCTATATTATAGCTTCTAACTTTCTCTATTAACCTTTTATGTGGGACCTTATCGAAGGCCTTCATAAAATCGCAATATACCACGTCTATTACATCACCATCTTCTAGAATTTGCATCCAATCATCTACCACCTTAATTAGCTGTAGTACCGTCGACCTCCCCGGCAAGAATCCGAACTGTCTCCCACTGAAAAGTTGGTTTGATTTCATATGCTCCATTAATCCTTCTCTAATTACCGTTTCCATTAGTTTACGCACAACACTTGTCAAACTGACTGGTCTATAATTTCCTGGGTCATTTCTCTTTCCCTTCTTAAATATAGCTGTTATGTTCGCCTCTCTCCAGTCCATCGGGATTTGTCCTGTATTAAACGATACCTCAAATAACATTTTCAATGGCTCTACTAACATCTCACCTCCTTCCTTTATGATTCTTGGGTGTATCCCATCCGGTCCCGGGGACTTACTTCTGTTCATTTTTTCTATCGCCCTTCTTATTCTAGCATGGGAAAACTCTATTAGTTCTAGTGCCGGTGCCTGTTTGATGGGAATAGTAGGCACTGCATCATCCGACTCCACTGTTAGTATCCCCCCAAAGTATTTCCCCAGCACCTCTGCTTTCTCCTTATCAGTCTCCGCTCTACTCCCATCATCCAACCCCCCTACCAGCTCTGGGATCCCTACTCTTCTTGTTAACTTTTCCTGAATGTACTTCCAGAATATTTTTGGATTATCCTTCACATTTCTAGCAATCTCTCTCTCCCTCTCCTTCACCCCCCTCCTTGTCTCCCACCTTATTTTATTGTTTATTTGTCTGCGTTCCAGATCCACTTCTTTAGCTTCTATACTAGACCCCCTGTTCTTTTTTAACAATTTTAGTCTTTCCCACAATCGTTTCTTTCTTCTAATTAATGTCCAAAGCTTTCTTTTCATTGGCAATTCTGGGTTCGTTCTTTTCCTCAATTTTGTTTTATCCTTATATTCCCTTACTGGTATTAGAGGATTTAGAAGTGGTTGGCTATATGCAAGATGTAAAATTTGTAAACCATGTAAAGTAGGAAATTATGGTATGAATTTGAAACAGATGAACACATTTTATCTCAATACTGTCCTGTAATGTTCCTTAAAATTAGAATAATTGGATGACCATGATAGGCCCCAGTGGCTTTTAGTTATCTGTAATTATGCTAAGTTATGTTGTTGTTGTTGTTGCTGTTCCCCAAGCTGCCTGGCCGAACAGCCCGAAGGCCCCGAGCAAGGCCAAGGCCATAACTGAGCGCCCCCACAGAACCCTCCCTGCCGACCACAATAAAGCCTGGGTGACCGAAGCCACTCCATGGCGGGGAGCTGGGGAGGGTGAGGAAACGCCCGGGAAACCAAAGCCCCACCCTAAGTTATGTTAATTGTAATACAAAACTGTACAGTATATGCATGTCCTCACAATTCTTAGATACAGTCTATCTATCTATCTATTGCCTGACGCCGTGATCCCCGAAGGGGTGGCCACGAACGAACCGCCCCCACGCACCTCTGTCCCCAGTCAGTCAACGCCCCTCCTCCCAACCAGCACCGCCTTCATCCATATACTTCCTCACTCCATCGTTCCACCTCTCCTTCAGTGCACCTCTCCCTCTCTGTCCTTCCACCTCGCTCTTGTACACCCTCTTAGTCATTCTCTCGCCTTTTTTTAGATACAGTAATGTACCATAATTGTCTATTTATTTCTAAGGTTTGCAGTATTTTCTCAACATCCGTTTGAACACTCACTATAAATACAAAATACCCAACGCCATACCTAAAATGTCAGTATGTATGTATGAATGTACATACCCCATAGCTGGGGGTGGCCGACTTCAGACAGAGCCCAAACAGGGACAATACAATATAAAAAACAAAATAATTTCACACACACATCTAGGTCGCCCAGGAGAAGATCCAGAGACCAAGGATCACTAAGAGCCTCCAGCACTCCCCCGGCCCCAGACTTCCCGGAGAGGTTCAGGTCTCAGCAGCAGACACGCAGCGGAGCACACAGCAATGCCCGCCCACCTCACATCCAGGCATGACCCTTCATATACAGTATACCGGCTCCCCGGGCCAGGCGCCTGACAGACTATTATCTAGTCCAACTGGTGCCCGACCCCCTCTCCCAACGACTGCATTATCACTCATCTATTCACAAGCATTCTCCATTTATTCCTATATATTACCTGAAAATTATACACAAATATATTATGTAAGTAGCATAGTAACTTATAAATCAGACCTTTATAGTGAGAATGCCAGGCTTTGCTCCAACAGTAGTTTGAATGTTGTTGACGCAAGACATACAGGTCATGCCCTCAATGCTTATGCTCACACTCGCTGTTCCGCTCTGCATCAGTTGGGCTTCAAATCCCATATCGTCTATTGCCGCTCTGTAATGAAAGGACACCAACTTTTATACATCCAGTACTGTCGTGTAATTACTGGTACAGTACATGGAAAAAGTATAATCCAATTCTGATTATTGATTTATACTTTCTCAATATAAAAACTGTCTACAGTGTACCTAAATTCGCATTTATTTGATCATTAGTACAGTATGTTTTAATAAAGCAATCATCCTCCTTCCCTCTGTCTTAGGATTTATGATCTAAATTAAATATTTTGGTTAATATTAATCATAGGATTAGCTTCTCACTAATTAATTTCTGGATATTGATTGTGACCCCAGCGACCCCACCGCCCGCCACATTGGTAGTGCAATTAGCCTCTGTAGCAGTTACGGTAATTTCTTTTACTGCTTTATTGTCACACAACAAATTCAAGCACTCAACACCCAAACTAACAACAAAAACTAAATTGGAATAACTTCCTACAAACACTTGATCACAAAACAAACCCCAAAAAACTCTACAAAACACTAAACAGCATCACACTTTCCAAGAGCAACACAACACAATCACATGCTGCAATCACAACAACAGACTCTACTCCTTCATGTAAACAACAAGCAAACACTCTCATCAATCACTTCTCACATGTCAGCCACCTAAAACCTCACAAAGACGACCGACGTGTCATCCGACGTAAGAGACAATTCCCCACAGACCCTGACTATACACCCTTCACCAATCACCAGACAAAGCATATCATCAACAATCTCAAGCACTCACCCGCCTGTGGCCTAGACAACATAAGCAACATACACCTCAGACACCTGGGACCACAAGGCATACAAGCACTCACTAACATATCAAACTACAGTTATTCACACAACACAATACCAGACATTTGGAAGCATGGTTTCATCACCACATTCCCCAAACCCAACAAAGACCCCACGCTACCCTCCTCGCACCGCCCCATCACACTCCTTTGCTCCCCCTCCAAAGTCATGGAACGCCTAGTATTACAACTAATTACACCCGACCTACCCCTAGCTCCAACACAACATGGCTTTAGGCCACTGCACTCCACAAACACTCTTCTCACAGACCTTACACAAAGAGCTTTTGACGGCATCAACTCAGCTAGACCACCACACAGATCACTATTAGCCACACTCGACATTAGTAAAGCCTTCGATGCCATCCCCCGCCACAACCTAACAAACAAAATCTACAACACAAACATGCACAACAACACAAAAAGGTGGCTGGCCAACTTCCTAGCAGGCAGATGTGCACACGTATCTTTTGCCGGTCAGTCATCTAAAATCAGAAACTTTCCAAACGGAGTCCCACAAGGATCCGTCCTATCGCCCGCACTCTTCAATCTGTACATGCACGATATAACTACACCCAATACGCCCCAAATAAACTTAGCCTCCTATGCAGATGACATAACACTCACATGCACACACCATGACCCAAAAAGAGCAACAGATCTCCTTCAACCCTATCTCAACACACTACATGGCTGGTGCACTACAAACAGACTTAATCTAGCCCCAGCCAAATCCACCGCAACCCTGCTCACAAGTTGGACAGGAGAACACGAATACATCCCTCAACTCACCATAAACAACACACCCCTAACACATACACACACACCCAAAATCCTAGGAGTAACATATGATACTCATATGACATTCAAACAGCACACCACAAACATTAAAAAGAAACTGACACCCAGACTTAACGCCCTCAGGTCACTTGCTCACACAAAATTTGGACACAACAAAGAAACTACCACCACAGTATATAAACAATACATAAGATCAGTAATGGAATACGCAAGCCCAGCCTGGGCTTCTAACCTAGCTGAAACACATCATAAGACCTTACAGACTATTCAAAACAAAGCCCTGAAGATCATTACAGGCTGCACAGCTACTGCACCCACAGATCATCTACATCAAGAAACCAAAATCCTCAAAGTCAAAGACCATCTGGACATGAGAGGCACTCAATTCCTGGCAGCAGCCTCCACGAACCAAGACCACCCACTAAACTACATGGCAACACACCCAGACACCAAGAAATATCAAAACAACACCCAGCACACGGTATCACACACAATTATTGTCCTCTCTCCCTCCCTGCCCACCCCGAACCAACTTCCAGAAGCACATCCATACTCATATCTCTCGCCAATCCATCCACTCACTCACAGACAACACGCAGCTGCATGCACGACCTCCCAAAATCCATCCTTCCGAATCCTCCCTCCCTCGCGAGGACAGAGTCCACCTGGCCAGGCTGAGATGCGGACACCATCCAGCTCTCCTGAGCTATCAGAAGAGACTGGATGACTCCGTTGTCGACGCCTGCCCGGGATGTAACACAGCACCCCATACCATTAAACACATCATAGAAGACTGCATTTCACCAGAGCTGGGCACTTTAGCCAACACTTCCGCAAATAGCCAATTCCGCCATGGCGGAAGTGTAATTTTGTTGGCGAATTAGCGTTGGCGCCAAAATGGCTGCCTATTTGCGGGTTTGAAGCTCTGGAAAGTACCTCCATGTTGCAAACCTCGAGTCCGCAAGATAAAAATTCCAGCCGCCAGCCAGCCCTGGGCCGCTCCTGCAGCTCCAGCCAAAAAAAGTCATGTGACCAAGCCAACTACCTGTGTTCTGGAATCTAGGCCTATACATCGGCTCTTCACGTTTGTTCACTTACTTAGTAGCAAGCGTCGAGCTAACACCTACAACACACAGCAGTCCAAGAGTTCCAACCTGCTAGCAAACTTTGTTTATATTTTCGGCCTATTGAAGTGAACATTGAGTCTACCATCATGCCTACCGCAGCTGCCAACAACATGGGGAGCAGTTCACCACCATCATCCGACAGTGATGCTGCAGAGCATGCAGAAATCGAGGACCTAAGCCACCCATGGCCCCACCTAGAAACCGTCTATGGGCCTGTAATTACCAAGAAGATGTCTCTGGAGAAGGGCTTTATAACTTTATAATATAGCCTAATTTAAGATTATAAAGTTAGGCTATCGTTAATTTGATTGATAGCCTGTTAATTTTTAACCTAAACTAATGTTATTAGGCTACCCTAATCCCATCAAAATGCCTCAAAGCATGTAGGCCTAGGCTAAGTCTAACTTCTATATAGGCTAGGCTATATAGCCTAGGCCTAGGTCTATAATCACTAATCCCATCAAAATGCCTCAAAGCATGTAGGCTAAATATTGCATGTTCAAACTTCTAAATATAGCCTAGGCCTATAGGCTAATTACTAATATAAGTAATTTTATTAGGCTAGGCCTAGGCTACCCTAATCCTATCAAAATGACTCAAAGCATGTAGGCTAAATAATATTGCATTTTCTAACTTCTATATATAGCTTATAGGCTAGCCTAGGTCTAGGCTATTATTATAACAGGGTGTCAATCCACAAAATATGAATTGTGTTATCATTATGGTTTATTATTTTGTTATCATTATAGCGCGACGGAGCGGCGGAGGCGCGAGCTCTAGGGGGGTCCGGGGGCATGCCCCCCTGTATTTTTTTTTATAATTTAGGTGTCTAAAACAGCATTTCCTGCAATCTAAAGGCAATCAAGATGGAACATATGGAGACCAAAATGGTGTCAATTTACCTTTCTTGTTTCTTTAAAAAAAAAAAAAAATGGGGGGGAGTTTCTGTTATCATTAGGCTATACAAAAAGTTCATTTGCGTTAGCACTAAAAAAAACAGCGTCGTTTGACACCCTGAGGCTATAATCAGTCAATCACTAATTCCATCAAAATGCCTGTAGGGTAAATGTTGCATGTTCTAACTTCTATATATATAGCCTAGGTCTAGGCTATAATCACTAATTCCATCAAAATCCCTCAAAGCATGTAGGCTAAATATTGCATGTTCTAACTTCTATATATAATATATAGCCTAGGGCTAGGTCTAGGCTATAATCAGTCACTAATTCCATCAAAATGCCTCAAAGCATGTAGGCCTAGGCTAAATATTTCATGTTCTAACTTTTGTGTATATGCCTAGGCCTATAATCACACTTATTTGATTAGTGTCAAGTAGAAAGAGTTAATTTTGAAAGTTTCATATAGGCCTAGACTAAATTTAGCCTACAATAAAGTTTTATTAAATTTTGATCTGAAGCTAGGCCTTTATTCTGAGCATTAAAATTAATAGGCCTAGGCTACTTTCTATTAAATTACTTAATCTATCTAAAGTAGACCTATCTAGGCATATACTGTATAGCCTATTGCCATTCCCAAAGGGGGACCACGAATAAATCGCCTCCTTGCACTTTGTGATCCGGCGTACCTCCTCCTGAATGGTGCGGAATTGCGAATACTGATTATTACTGAAGCACTCTCCCCATAAACAAGTTGCCCCAACGTTTTACTGCCCATGTGGACAAACTAAGTTATGCTATATATATTAACCCTTTCACTGCGGGTGACGTTCTGGAATGTTTTGGCAATTTACAGCAATTTCCAAGCTTTAAAAGCCTGTATGTATATCCTTGAGGTCCATGGAAGTTGGGCAACATTATATTAAAGTAAATATATATATATTTATCGACATTAGAGATTGAATTTATTGATTTACCCTTGATTCTGTAGTTTAAATTTAAAATTAATAAAAAACAGTTTGCGTTTGCATATTTGCATTTGAGGACTAGAAATTTCACAAGGTTTGCACATTTGTGTTTGCTGAAGTTATGTTCTGGGTTTGCTGATTTGTGTTTGCTGACTTGACTTTTTGTTTGTGGTGCCCAGCTCTGCATTTCACACAACCACTTACGCCAACAACACAACCTAGACTCAATGAGAGCTCTGTGGGAAAGCCCGATCGTGGCCATGGCCTTCCTCAGGGACTCGGGGCTGTTCGGCCAGGCAGCTTAGGGAACAACAACTGCTTTATTGTAGCACGGTTTAAGGCTGGTGTGGTGTGGATTCACCCGGTGCAAGTGCTTCAAGGGGACTTTGTTGAGTCTCGCTGATACACTGTTAGCGCTATACCAACATCAGCCACTGTGATCATGTGATGACATGATGGGACTGTGTTGTGGCAAGTCTTTATTGTACAGTACTGTAAAGAGACTAAAACCACGCTCTCTGTGGATGAAGCGGTCTTTAAACATGTATGTATGTATGTACGGTATGCATAAAGAACTGACCTGACTGTTTCTGGGGCTGTGGAAGCTGGATCAATGATGAGTGTAGCCAATTCCTGTTCCAGAGACACTTTAATGGATTTCACTCCTTCACATTTGCCCACTTGACCCTCTATATTTTTCACACAAGAGTTGCAGGTCATCCCTGAAATGTCAGACGGTAAAAGAAGCAAATAAGGCTTTTGATTATAAGATATTTTTTCACTTAATAACAGAAATGGAAGCTACTAAATATACAAACTACCGGTACATAATATTTGATTGTTCTGTTTGTATCAACCTTACCTTTAACTGTAATTTGTATGAGTTGATCACCACAGACACAGTTGATTGGTTCTCCTAGTAGATTAGCCACCTCCACTTGGTCAAGACTGGTGTTGGGGCTCTGTCCTGGGTTGTCCATTGTTAACAGAGTCTCACTCTGCTCTGATAACTTTGCTTCAAAACCCATGTCATCTATTCTTTCAGCCAACTGTATTCCTGTGATCTGGAATGGATCGTGAACCACAGTGCCCTCTTTATTAGTCAGGTCAACTTGTACCCGTTCTACTCCTGATAGTCCTCCAACCACTCCCTCGATGTTGCGTACACATGACTGGCACGTCATGCCCTCAATGCTGATCACTGATTTCACACTGGCCATTGTTTCTAGGTTTAGGTCTTCTCTTAATTAAAAGGTTGCATTACACTGCAATATGCTATGAGTATGGTAACAATTGTCTCTGGTTTTCACTCATAATATATCCTTTGTTTTTCAAAATCATGTTGAAGGATTTCCCTAAATACTGTACTGTGACTACATCAGTCTTTGTCCTATAAACCAAGCATCAGTTCAACTCAATACAGTAAAAGTACCGTATGACACTTGAATCACTTCACACTAAGTTCAATGTAGCTTAACTTCTGGAAACAGCTGAAAAAAACAAAAAACAAAAATACCATTAATACCATGCCATACTAAAATAAAAGTAAAATAAAAGGTGATAGAAGAAAATTAAAACAGTGCATTGGCAGATGTAAAATGATAGGGCTTGAGAAGAAACAAATGTTGGAATGGAATGAAGTAATTAATGTGTGAAGTGATATGAGGGGAGAAAAACATGTGATAAAATGTAGAGTAAGGGCAGGGTGAATTTTACCTGGTGGGTTTCCCTAGAGATCCTTTAGTAACAGATCAGCCAACATCTGCCATATTGGGGACATAGGTTACATAAGTTTGAGTGCCAGTTACATCAATACAAACATTACAATAAATAAATTATATTAAAATGAAAACAAAAAAATAGAAAGTGCACCATATGCAACATTCTGTTGTGAACCACTGTTTGATAATTGGGCGAGATATTTAACTAGGCCACACTAATCTGGATGAGAAGGGATTGGTGTAAAAAGAGTGATAAGTAAAAGGGATGGGGCAATAAGTGTGATATGTAAGAATAGTATCGTGCTACAAATGTGATATGAAAGAACAGGATGGTGCAATAAGTGAGATAACCGAGAACAGGATGATGAAACTAGTGAGAAAAGTAAGGAGGTGGTGCAGCCTTATGATGGATAATAAGGATTGTGCAATAATTGATCATTATAAAGGGGTTGCTGAGCTCTGGAACTCTCTCCCAGGATCAGTCGTTCCCTCTTCCTATGACTTAAATTGCTTCAAACTCTGTGTCTCCAGGCATTTTAGCTCGAACGTCCCTTGATTTTGGCCCTGTCACTCTTTTAACTCTGGGGGAGGTACTCGCTACAGGCAGTTCTACCTTTTGTCTCCCTCATTCACATAGAAAAAAAAAAAAGTGAGATAGCAGATGATGGGTGGTACAAGTGTGATGAATGAGGGGATGGTACAACAACTGTCACGGTAAGAAGGGGATAATAATGTTTGGTTTATTGTTCACTTACACCCATGAGGCTGAACATTTACAGAGTTTTCTTAACCTAGGTACAGTACAATGATTATTCTATCTAACCTACGTGGTCACATGCGACTTTTGGCGACCGTGATGCACTAGTATGAGTTTGTGTAGGCTAATGCAAGCTGATAGCTGAGCAGCTTGGCTAGGGAGGGACCACGATACAATGCTTTCCCATTGGAATAGCCAAAACATACTTTAGGATTCTAGGTGACTTGAACCCTTGTCCTCGCAGTTAGCGTACGGCGCAATACCCCACTAGACCAAACCGACACGTATTTTTTATTTTTTATTTTTTTCTATGTGATTGAGGGAGGCAAAAGGCAGAACTGCCTATAGCGAGTGCCTCCCTCATAGTTGAAAGAGTGACAGGGCCAAAATCAAGGGACGTTCGAGCCAAAATGCCTGGACACACAGAGTTTGAAGCAATTTAAGTCATAGGAAGAGGGAAAGACTGATTCTGGGAGAGAGTACCAGAGCTCAGCTGTTGAGTAGAAGAAAGACTGAGAGTAACGTTTCACTCTCGGGTTGGAGAGTTGCACAGAGTAGGGGTGGGATTGAGTTGCAAGACGGGTACAACGTGCCCTACGTAAAGGAGGTGGTGTACACTGGGAAAGCTCTGGGGAACACTGATTATTATAGTAGCGATAGAATAGCGAGAGAGATGCAACATTGCGGCGGAGAGAGAGAGATTGCAGAGAGTTGGTGAGTGGACGGGAGTTAATGATACGAAAGGCCTTCCTTTCAACTTTGTCTAGGAGAGCGGTGTGAGAGGAACCTCCCCACACATGTGAACAATACTCAATACAAGGACGCACTATGCCCCTGTACAGAGCAAGAAGCTGTGCAGGGGAAAAGAACCCCCTAAGGCGGTTGAGCACACCCAGCTTCTGGGAGGCTGCCTTAGCAAGACTGGTAATATGGTCCTTCCAACTGAGAGCAGAAGAAAAAGAGACACCAAGAATATTGAGAGAAGATGAAGGATTGATTTTTGTATTGTTGAAGAATAAGGGATAGTCCGCTGGGAGTTCCTTACGGGTAGATAGATGGAGAAATTGGGTTTTGGAAGCATTAAAGGTAACAAGGCTTTCTCTGCCCCAATTGGAGATAGTATTTAGATCAGGTATGGTACAAGAAGTGTGATGATTAACCTTTTCACTGCGGGACCAGTTTTGGAACGCCCTGGAAGTATCTTGGTATTATTTGTGCATTAACCCCTCAGACCCGGTAGGGCTCTGAGGCACCCATAAAAAACCAGGGCCAGGAACACGGAAGGGCTCTGAGGCACCGGCAGCTTGAAAGCCTGTAAGCTTGTTTTGAAAGCCGTCCGTCCGACGCATGTAAACAACAGCCGGTTGGACCGACGCCGCGCATCTCCGACCACAAGCAGGAGAGGCATCGCTTGCTCTTGTGTGGCTGTGTGTTATTGTTTAGTATTGAAAAGTGGCTGATATCGCCACAAAGTTCTCTCCACGGAAATCGTCATCACAACTGAACCAGTTGACTTAGAGAGCTCTACTCAACGCCATTCTACAGGTACGAAACACATCTATGCTTGGAGATGCGCGGGAATGCGGAAGCAGTCAAAATAAGAAAGATACAGTAGCCTAGGCATAGCTGTTTTTCGGCCAAAACCCCCGGGTTTCGGGGAATATTTATAGAATGCGTAGCCGGTCCTAAAGGGTTAAAGCCTGTGGAGACGAGTGTGAGTGAACAGGAGCACGGCAGGCCCCCGTCCACTCACCGGCAGGCCAACCGCGACACTGACTCTCTCTCGCCATTCAGTGTTGCTACAAGGAAATGTAACGGAAAATTGCTAATTTATAGCGAATATTCCAGATGTCTATTGTAATGCTGCAGCTGAACCCCGCGAGCTACAGAGTTCGTTTTGGTGTCATTTGAAAGCTCTATTCTTCCATTTTATTTATTTTTTTGCTGCAAACATTTAATTTCATTCAGGCACTTTTTTTTAAGAAATCAGGAGTGCCTGACTGAGCCCTATTATAGTGGGAAATTCCCCACACTGAAAGGGTTAAGAAGGGGATGGTACAAGTGTGATGATTAACCCCTTCCCGACGGGTCCTGTCACTAGACGCCGTAGACGGGCACCAAAATCCGCTTATTATGTATCATGGAAGTGAGGCAAGCGGTTGCAATCAGTGTAGGACCCCTTCATCCATCGCTGACCAAGTCTGGGCCGGCATTGATTTTTCTTGCAGCCGTCTGCTAGCTTACTGCAGCGTTACACAGTGAAAACAGCTCAAAACCACTAATTTTTAGCAATTTTGGCCGACCTTTGCAAGATCGTTGCAAGATAACCAGACGTCGTACAGAAATGATTCAGGTGACATTGGAAAGCTCAATTACTGTACCTTCACTGATATATCATTGTATTATATTCTGGCTCTTGTTTATTAATGAAAATGTGCAGGGAATGAAGCTCAATTAAAGCCAAGAACCCCCCCCCCCCCCAGGGAGGGGGGAGGGGGGGGGGGGTACAATAGGGGGGAGGGGATACTTAATAAGGGGGTGGTACAACAAGTGCAATGACTAATAAGGAGATGGTACAACCAGTGTGATGGTTAAGAAGGAGATGGCACAACCAGTGTGATGATTAACACTTACGCTGCGGGCATATTTCCGCCATATTAGGGCTCATTCAGGCACTCTTGATTGATTAAGCAAGTGTCTGAATGAAATAAAATATATTCAACCAAAAACTAGAAGAAAACAATTTCAAAATGATACCAAAATGAGATTCGTAGCTCGCGGGCTTCACCCACAGTGTTACCATAGACATTCGCTAAAATGAGCAATTATCGCTAATGTCGCGCTACATTTTCCTTTGGCAAAAGGCAGAACTGCCTATAGCGAGTGTCTCCCCCATAGTTGAAAGAGTGACAGGGCCAAAATCAAGGGACGTTCGAGCCAAAATGCCTGGACACACGGAGTTTGAAGCAATTTAAGTCATAGGAAGAGGGAAAGACTGATTCTGGGAGAGAGTTCCAGAGCTCAGCTGTTGAGTAGAAGAAAGTTTTCAAGAGAGTAACATTTCACTCTTGGGTTGGAGAGTTGCACAGAGTAGGGGTGGGATTGAGTTGCAAGACGGGTACCACGTGCCCTACGTAAAGGAGGTGGTATACACTGGGAAAGCTCTGAGGAACACTGATTATGATAGTAGCGATAGAATAGCGAGAGAGATGCAACATTGCGGCGGAGAGAGAGAGATTGCAGAGAGTTGGTGAGTGGACGGGAGTAAATGATGCGAAAGGCCTTCCTTTCAACTTTGTCTAGGAGAGTGGTGTGAGAGGAACCTCCCCACACATGTGAACAATACTCAACACAAGGATGCACTATGCCCCTGTACAGAGCAAGAAGCTGTGCAGGGGAAAAGAACCCCCCTAAGGCAGTTGAGCACACCCAGCTTCTGGGATGCTGCCTTAGCAAGACTGGTAATATGGTCCTTCCAACTGAGAGAGGAAGAAAAAGAAACACCAAGAATATTGAGAGAAGATGAAGGATTGATTTTTGTATTGTTGAAGAATAAGGGATAGTCCGCTGGGAGTTCCTTACGGGTAGATAGGTGGAGAAATTGGGTTTTAGAAGCATTAAAGGTAACAAGGTTTTCTCTGCCCCAATTGGAGATAGTAGTTAGATAAGAATTTAAGAGTTCTATGGCTTCATTACGTTTGTCGTTGAGGGATTGCTGGCTGGGGCGTTCTGAAAAACTAATGGAGTAGTGTAAGGTTGAGTCGTCTGCGTATGAATGGATGGGAATTGAGGTCCAGCATGGTACTGAGACTCAAGGGGAGCTCTCAGACTGGCTTAGAGGGTTGGGGATACACTCCTCAACCCTCCTCCCGCGAAAATACTCGATAAATATCGGGAATAATAGGGAAAATACCGGATAATTGAGGAGGTGGGAAAAAGGGGGAAAGGGGGGGGGGGGGCACGTGTAGGAGTGGTAGCAAGTAATGGAGGGGTATTATCTCACCTAATCACAAATTGCTTTGTTTTGAGTGCCACTGGGGTGTTTTCTAGTTGTGTTTTATGCTCTGGATCTATTGAGGACGGTCGCAGTGCACCAGAAAAACATCTATTGAGGACGGTTGCCGTTTTTAGGTTAAGAGGCTTTAAAAGCCTGTAAATTGCCATGGCGTTCCGGAACGTCTCCCTCAGTCAATGGGTTAAGAAGGAAATGGTACAACCAGTGTGATGGTTAACTCGGCAGATGCGCAGCCTCTGTAGTATACACCATGCCACTGTGCGTAGGTATTTACACTCTTTCCTTACTAAAATCGTTATTTTACCATAAATATCATTAATACTTATCCATATGCGCCTATTTAATATGAAGATAGTAACATGTTACAACAATAACACAAGTGGGAAAAGTGTTTGGATGGTCAAAATCGCGAATTGAAAGAGTTTCATTCATCAAGTGTGAGCCAGCCGGCAACACATCCTCCTCTCTCGAGGCCTGGAGAGAGACTGAGGCCTCTCTCTCTATCTCTCGCTCTTTCCCACGCATATACACACAGATGACCACGCCCTGCAAGCGACTCGCTAATGTTAGCACGAAAATATACCATAGATTAAGGGAATAACAGGGAAAATAGGTGATAATTGAAGGGGGGGGGGGAAGAAGGGGGGAAATAGGGGATGTGGAGGAGTGATATGTGGCATGGCCGAGGGGGGGAAGAAAAAAAAAAAATTCAACTGCTACTGGGGTGTTTTAATTTTTTTTTTTTTAGGCCTACGATCTTAACCCATTGGCTGCGGCTATGTTTGGGCTATTTAGGCCATATTCAGGCACTCCTGAATGATAAAGCAAGTATCTGCATTAACGAATTGTATTCTGCCGAAAACTAGGCGAAAATAGCTTCAAAATGAGACCAGAACGGGCCCCCTACGTGGTCTGGTTCACCCGCAGCGGTGCCAGTAAAACGCGGGAAACCCGCTATTTGGTAGCACTCGCTCGCTTGGCTACACTGTTGAGAGAGACTGAGAGAGACTGAGAGAGACAGAGAGAGACCCGCGCGAGACACAGCCTAGCTCAGTGAGCCGCTCGCTTTTCTGAGGGACGGAGGTGGGCCCCTCACGCTCCCGCCCACTGACACTCGTTTTTTACAGGCTTTTAAAGCCTGGAAATTGCTGTAACTTGCCAAAACATTCCAGAACGTCACCCACAGCCAAAGGGTTAAGAGTCTCCCTGCAGTCGCCCAATAAAACCTCTTAAGCGTCTCCCTGCAGCTGCCGGGTTAAGAAGGCGATTGTACAACAAGTGTGGTGACAGAGGAAGGGGTGGTACAATAGTGTAATGACAGAATAAGGGGGCTATGAAACAAGTATGATGTAAATAAAGGGGGCGGGGGTGAAAAGGGGATGCATAATTATGAACAAAGTTGCATGGTTAACGAGAGTGTGAAACATGTGTGATAGATATGAGGGGATAGAGAAAGAAATACGATGAAGCAATAGGGAAATGTTACAAAACGTGTGAAGGGTGAATCGGGGATGGTATGGTACACCAATGAGTGGTGCAATAAGTGTGATAAGTAAAAAAAGGACTAATAAGAAAGGCAGTGGTGCAATAAGTGTGATGAGTATAAAGAGGATTTATAAGAAATGCAGTGGTGCAATCAGTGTGATGAGTAAATAGAGGACTCATAACGCAGTGGGATAATGAGTGTGATGGATAAAAAAGAGGATGGTAAAACAAGTGCCATAAGTAAACGGGGCACATACAAGTGTGAGCTAGGGGAGGAAATACTAGTGTGAGGGGAGGAGTTACAAGTGTGAGTGGAGGAGATACTAGTGTGAGGGGAGGGGAAACTAGTGTGAGGGGAGGGGAAACTAGTGTGAGGGGAGGGGATTCTAGTGTGAGGGGAGGGGATACTAGTGTGCGTGGAGGAGATACAAGTGAGGGGAGGAGATACAAGTGAGTGGAGGAGATACAAGTGAGTGGAGGAGATACAAGTGAGTGGAGGGGATACTAGTGTAAGGGGAGGAGATACAAGTGAGTGGACGAGATACAAGTGAGTGGAGGGGATACTAGTGT
>JAGKTK010026159.1:0-17021 GCA_018397895.1 Paralithodes camtschaticus | reverse complement strand
GTTAAAGGCATTTGTTGCATCCACTAGCAGTACCGCTTCACAATCTTCCTCATGATACACCTTCCCCATTGCATGTATTGCTGCTTCTCCTCCGGCTTGCTGTCCTGCACATACTTGTAAGTTGCTCACTGCTCTTTGTACATCTTTTCCAAATACGGACATGATTGCTTTTCCTATAATCCTTCTAAGAACTTCCCCAACGCCTACTGGTCTAACTCCTGGATTCTTATTTAAAGGTATCAGGCGACATGCTGTCAGAGCTTCTATGTTCACGCATGGTGATGATGCAAGTTTCTTTGCCAGCATTGCTATTGCTTCACAAAGGTCACCCGCGGCTGAACCAAACTTGTTTTGACTTAGGAAGATCCTCCAAGTCTTAGCATCTACTCCTGATGGACCTGCTCCTCCCTGTGTTTTCAGCGCTTTTCTCCATATGAGGTCTCCAGTTATATTCTCATATATCACCAGGTCTGGAGGAACATATTCCCAGTCTAGTTTGGCCTCATCACTTGCTGGTTTTGCTTCTGGGTGTTTCTCCTTCAGCTGGTCCAAGATGCGTCGATTCACTTCGTGCACCCCACTTGAGGCTTCCCCAGTGACCATTCTGACTGCCTGTGCCACTTTACCAATCCTCATACTATTTCCCACTGATCGTGCCATATCATCTGACTTCCTCTTTCTTCGTTGTTTTGTTTTCAGTCTTTGCTGGATTGCTCGTACTTGGCTAAGAATTTTGTCTAACTCCCCATTTTTCCACCACTCCATTCTCTGTTTCAGCGCTTTAATGTTCTCATTCAGTTTTCCCTTTGGTCTTTTTCTTTGAAGGAACAACTGAGGAATGAAAGAAGCTATCTTGGTTTATACTTCATTGAGAGGAACATATGTGTTTCAAATTATCTCAATTAGCGAGGGATTTGGCACTTTTTCATGACGCTTTTCAGCCTACGTTCCTATTGCTACGTGATGGGTGTTGGAGTACTTCGCTGGATTTCAGGTTTGTGTGTGTGATTTATTCTACACCATGTAGTCTAGTTGGCCTCCTGTAGGTGTTTTAGTTATGGCTAGGATGTGTTATTTATTGATTGATTAATAAATGTATAACTATGCCATAATGTGTGCACGTTGCGTAATCTAGTAGCTTGGAGGGCTGGCCCTTCCGGCGGGATTGGTTAAGTGAGACTTGAGACAACGTGCCTCTAGTCACTTCACGCGGTTTCCCCGCCGGGATATTTCCGGAAGTGTCTAGAGCTATGTTGATTTCGAGTTATCTTTGTTTGGTACAAGATAGGTCGAAATTATTCTGTCTAGTTTTGCTGGCGGTGGTAAATTTTTGGGAAGCGAAATTTTACTTCACTTTGTCTATTGGGGTCCCCGGCTTGGCCGTCGCCCACAGGACATTTCCGCATCAAGGCCTAGCAGAATACGTTCGTAGTTTGGGGCTATTTAGAACGCAAGCCTGGTTGGTTGATAGTGAGGAGCCGCTTCCGCTGGGATAAAAGGCTGAGCCGAATACGAACTCACCTCTTCCGATCTGTAGCATCTCAGTAAACTGTGTAGCTTTGAAAATTAAGGCGCTGTCAGCCGGGAACTGTGGAACGCATGACTCTAGAGGCGCTGACTGCCGGAATCAGGTTCTTTTTAGATGAGATGAGGTCAGTGTTGGCCATTTAGGCAAGAAGTTATTACTCAAGTAGCATTTGGTATGATACACAATACTCTTGTAGCATCTGGAATGATACTTAACGTAAAGGGAAACAAGATTGTCTAGTGTTAGTTAAAGTCTTTTTTCTCATAAAACGCTGATTTTAATTTTAGCTATCCAGCCTAGCATGTCCCTATGAGCATTGTGTTACGACCGGGACTCGTATAAAACAAGGGCTCTTAATCATTGGACTAGAAAGGCACACAGCCACAATGGTAACACTAGATCCAACCTTCGAACTTATAATGCCGGCGCACAAAAACACCTATACCCTCCAGAGTTAAATCTGCGATAACTGGGTTTCCTATAACTCGGTATAAATGCACTACTACTACAGGCTGATGATCTCTGATACAGCCTGATCACAACAACATACAATTACGTTAATAAGGTATACAAGGAAAAGATAGAGATCTTAATTAAATCACTGCAATGATTTAGTGCAAACAAGAAGAAGGTATAATTAAAGTTATTCTAAACAATAATAAACTGTCACTCCTATATTAAAGAAAGTGAACGAAAGTCCTAAAGCATCGAGCAGGAATATTCTGAAGAAAGTCTGGTGCTGCTTAAGATGATCGAATAGGATTTTGAACTGTTATATAAAGCAGGAACAAGATATGACAAGTGTAGGGACATACAGTATTAACTGGCACGGGAATAATAATAAATGTGCAATAGTATTATCTCCAACAACAAAAGAAGTACTTCCTCAGGCAACTCAAAAAGCCTGCTCGGGTTGTGCAACTCAACAACAACCAAGGCTTACAGTCAACGTGAATAAAAATGCTGCATACACAACATAAGAGTTTATATTCCTAATCGGGTGTCTGCTAAGCGAATAAAGTCTAGCTGGGATGTAGTAGGATAGGAAACAATGGCTGAGCAAGCGGCTCGTAGCCTAGCGAGGTCCTTAAGACTGTGCGGCCAAATTACGTTAATTGCCGGGGTGCTCTCTTGAGATATCCAGATCACTAGTATCTGGTTCTCTCCTGGCGACTCTCTCAAAGTCAAAGCAAACGAGTTAGCACAGTGTTGGGTGGCAGAGGCAAAAGCCCTCACTCGCAACACAGTACTAAACTCACAAGGTACACAGTCAGAAAGACCACCTAGGCTTCCCACGTCTCCGTTGCGATTGTACAGGTTCAACAAAACCTAGTACACATCGGAAATCACAACAACAATGGCCTCACCCCAGTCTAGCATTAAATAGCCCAGCAGACAACCAAGAAAAAGGGAGGGAGACACCGTGAGTGTATCGAACCTCTACAGACAACAATGGTATCCCCTCCAAAATGCCAACTAACATGGAATATCTGAGAGCTTCAGCATATAATACGATGGCCGATGTATGAAATCGTGGAGAACCAAAGGGGAGTTATGATATTAAATAGATGGAAAGAATGAGAGGTAAGAAGTTGAGAGAGAGAGAAAGTGTTCTATAGGTAGAAGTTGGGGGGACAGGTAGCAAGGGATATGTGAAGGGTATGCTGGTCAGGCAAGCTCTGAAGAGAGTAGCTCCTCGGGACCCCTCCAGGATCACACACAAAGGCATGGTGGTCAGCCAATCACAGGCCGCTACGTCACCAGACAGCAGGCCTGCAGAAGGCGCCAGGAACCACCAGCCAATCAAAACCGAGAGAAAGCCACGCGGGCGAGGGACTCCTCCGGGAGGGAGGAAGGAGGAAGGAAAACAACACTCTCCTCCCACGCTGCTCGCTCGCTCTCTCTCCTTTGCTACAATGCATCTTATGTTCAACTCATGATATAAAATATAATGCATTGTCACAGGCGAAAATAGAGACCACTTCTATACTGCCTGTGACATGACGATTCACAAGAAAGAAAGTACAACATTGTAGATAGACTGTAGCCCATTTCACTGCCCTGGCGAGCGCTAGTGGCTACCGGGAGGCGATTCTGCCAACGCTGGCAGGCGTCACAATTGATTCTTGATTTTGCTCAATCCTCAGGTGCGGTAGCTAAGTTACCACCCGGGACGCCTAGGAGGATTAGCAATCCCCCGGCGGGAAGGAGCAATGGATCCGAGTGGGTTTACGTTTTGTTCAGGTAGCAACTGTGCAAACCTCGCTGTGTTAGGACATAGACTGTGTGCTAAGTGTGTAACCTGCTTAGACAGGTCAAGAGGTCGGTGGCTATCCAAATCATGCTCGCAGTGTTCAGTTCTTCGCAATGGCTGTCTAACCCACTCAGACAATAAATGTAAGACAATTTTGCTACATATTTAATCCAATTTCGTGCTGTATTGCAAGAATGTCGCCCATAAATCTCTTCAGTTGGATGATCCTTTACTAGGTGATTTACTAAAAACAGTGCCTACTTCTTATGTGACCAGTAGTTTTCCTGCTCAAAAGACAGTGTTGAAATCCTCCGATTCCTCTAGCGGTCGTGTAACTCCCTCCCGCCACCATAAAAGACTCAGGACCTCTGACGAACCGGCGCTGGGGTCGCCTGCTCCGACCTCCCGGCGCGCTCGGTCACATTCCCCTTTGGCTAAGCCTAGGTCATTATTGCCTCTAGTGACACAAGAGGCGAAAAATCACCGTCCCGACTTTACTTCAGCCCTAGCATCGGGCATTGGAAGATCGAAGGACTCTAAGAAACCCTCTATGCGGTCATCCACGAAGAAGCCAGCCAAGTCTCAGACCTCTGCCAAGCCGGAACCCAAATCTTCTTCGTCCCGCCGGGATTCTTCACAAGACTCTGATGCAAGCGTCATAGGCCCTACACCTCATTTCTTGATCCCCCGTCGGGCGGCATAGCCAGTGCCTCCCGTTAATCCGGTACTCGGGGTTGATCGACACAGTAGTGGTCCTTCTAGCATACAAGATGATTCGTCTGGGCAGTTTGAAGACTCTGCCGCCGAAATTATGGAAACCTATCCTATCCCGGATCTTGACCTGGGCAAGGATATTTTGCCCGACGTTCATGCAGCGAACACAGGAACGCATGTCACTGCTGTCAAGTCTCGGTCTGGCTTTCCCAGCCCCCCCAGCCTGGCCACCAGGTGTCACCCCTATGCAACAATACCTCGCAGAAGTGGAGGAACTTCCGTCTGGCCAACGGAGTTGTCATTCACTCGCAGGTACGCAGTGCTCAGAAGTCTCTCGCCCTACGTCCGCATCTGACCAGAAAGGTGGAATAGCGGTGACAAATGAATAACTCCATGAGTGGCTAAATTTTTTGCAAGCAGTGAAGGAAGAACGCAAGGTGAAAGTGTCTACACCTGCAACCCCTGCGGTGCGACCTCTTGGGCAAGTGCTAGTTCAACCCCAGGTTAATGTTCACCCTCCCCCCATCACTGTCACTCCGGCGGTTCCTACGCCTAGTTCCGCTTCTTTGTTGCCTTCAAAGTTGAACTTGTTAGCGGACCTCATTCCACCTCCCCTCGATAGATCGGTACCTTCTAAGAGGGGCCCTATGCCACTCATGTATGGACCAGATACTTCCTGGACAGTTATTAAGCCCACTCGTCCCGAGCTCGTGCAGCCGACGGTAGCAGGTGAATTACCTGTACCTTAACATTGGGTTGTTGAAATGAGTGATGCCAAGAAATTAAGGGCCAAGAACAGAACCGGTGATGTGTTAGCTGTAATTATCAAAGCTATCCAGAGTCTTTATAGTCCTGAGTATTTTGTCTACTCGTAATCCCCGGCTCTCCCTCCGGCGTCTTTTGTGAAGTTTTTTCTGACTGGAATAAGTCTGATGGGTAAAATGGTGTGAAACTTTTACAAGGCATCACCCCTGAACTTAATACTATTCCTCAGAGGGACGATGCAGGTATCCCAGTCATTCACATTGACAGTGAGGCGTCTGGGCCGTGGATTGCGTGGGGACAGGAGGCCCAGCTGTTTTCCAGCACCATTACAAATTAGAGCAGTCATCAGCTCCCGCCGGAATATAATCATTGGTTTTCCATGCCAGTAGGTAAGGCGGCAGGAGTACCACAAAATATACATGATTTTTTGGGTGCACCAAAACTTTCGTTATGTCAGCTAGTAGATCCTTTCAGTGCTCCTACTGACAAAGATTTTAAGATGAGGCAGAAAGCCTGGCAGCTTATATCCCAATATCTGCTCAGCCGTCAGCTTGAGGCTTCTTTAGCCAGGACGACTGAGTCGGTTACGGATTCAAGCACGCACAAGGCACTATCTCTCACCAGGCGCCTTCTACTCCAGAACTCAATTCAGTCACTTGAGCACATTCGCACTGCTGTCTTTGAGGCAGTGAGGGTACGTCTAGACTTACGAGTATATCTGGTGAAGAAGCTGCCAATGGAGATAGGTAGAAGGTTCATTTTATCTGATGTTTTCACCAAAGCCCTTGCCTCCACAGATGCATGGCGCACGGTTAATTGTTTAATAGACTAACAGTGCCACTGCTTCCACAGCGAAGAGTGGGTCGACATTTAAAACTAAAATCACTAAGAGTCCCTTTTGTGGACAGCTTCAGTCACCACAGTCATCAAAGACTCACACAACTCCTGGAACCAGTGGCACAGCTAGAGGCCACGCTCAGTCCAGGGGTAAGGGTAGATGATTCATGGGACAATCAAAGCATAGGCCTAGTAGCAATGATAGCAAAGCCTCTCGTCCCTCTAACAATCAGTCAGAGTCACAATCCTCCCAATAAAAAAAATGAGACACCACGAAGCTCTCTCACTCCCAGTGCTGCTGAAAGGCGAGTCAGATCCGAGAGTTGCTCTGCCGGACAACACCAGTCTAGTGACTGGCAGCTTTCGGGCTTGTTACCGGGCATGGCCCAGCGATACATGGGCAAGGACAGTGGTCCGTAAGGGTCTCTCGTGGAGATGGTCCCGGCGACCCTATTTAAGTATTCCCCAAGAGTTCCATCATGTTTCTTTAGAGGTGGGATCCGTCATCCGGGAGATGACACTAAAGCAGATCATTGTCCCCGTTTCGCCAACTCAGCCCTTACGATTAACTTCCCGAATGTTCCTGGTGCCAAAAAGGGAGTGTTCAGATGAGGCCAGTCATCGACTTGTCTTCTCTGAACCTATTTATTCACAATCAGTCGTTCAGGATGCTTACGGTGAATCAGATCAGGCTGACACTGCCGCAGCAAAGTTGGATGTGTTCCATAGATCTGACAGATGCCTACTGGCACGTCCCTATAAACAAACGCTTTCAAAAGTACCTGGCCCTGCGCCAAGGGAATCAGACGTTTGTATTTCAAAGGATGCCCTTTGGTCTCAATCTAGCACCCCGTATTTTCACAAAGTTAGTCCGACAGGCTTTGCTACCATTGCTCAAACAAGGGATCATGGTGTTATGGTACCTAGACGATTGTTCAATTATAGCTCATTCCGAAATTGCTTGCCTTCAACATGTGCATCAGGTAATGTCTCATGTCACTGCCCTGGGATTCAAAGTGAACTTGGCGAAGTCCAGCTTGAACCCCACAAGGGGAGTTAGAGTGCGGACAACAGTCAGAGATTCGCAAGAAACTCTTTCGGTTCCTCCATTCTCTGACCAACATGAGGAGAATTTGGGAGTCTCTGGTGGGGTCACCCAACTGGATAAGGTTGACGGTTCCGTTAGGTCGTCTGAAGGTCAAAAGGCTTATTTTGGAGGGAAACAAATGCTTTCCGCTGTTGCCTGCAGGAACACTATGGCGAATCCCGAAATTAATCCACAACCTACTGGCTTCTTGGGCGAAGCCAGAAGTATTGCACTCCTCTTTGACATGGATAACTCCTCCTCTGACAGTCTGGATCGATACAGATGCGTCAGGTACCCTGGGATCAGTCAAACCTGGGCCATCAAGGTCAGGGTCTATGGTCCAGGTACAATCACCTTCACATAAATGCCAAAGAGTTATTAGTCCCCCTGTTTTTCTTAAAGGAGCATGGATTAACCCTGGTGGGAAAGTCCTTAGCCTTCAGGATGGACAATCTGACTGCAGTCACATGCATTCAGAAGCAAGGATGAGTGGGATCTCGAGTGTTACAATGGTTGTCGGAAAAGATCTTTCGGCTAGCTGCAAGGCTAGAGATTTATCTTCACGCAACATATCTGCCCGACGTGGCAAATGTCTGGGCAGATGCTCTGTCACGGCGACAGAGCACTCTAGTAGAACGGTCTCTCAAGCAAACCGTCTTTCAAGAGATGATTGCAGAGCCATACCTTCCACAAGTGGACTTGTTCGCATCAGAGGCGACTCAAGTTGCCTCAGTTCCTCATACGCCGAAGCCAAAATCCGGCGGGGTGGACCAGACGTATTTCTGGTGTACTGTGTGACGTTAACCACTCCATTAGAACCGCATGGCTTGTCCTACAGTGACTCGCTAGGATCGCCAGGGCAGTGGATGTGGCTACAGTTGATGTATTATTGTGTGCTTTATTTCATATGAAAGCTCGTGTCATGGGCAGTCCAGAAAGGCTCTTTGTTTTCGCCCATGTCAAGGCTTTATATATTTAATTGCAAAGTATATGTTTTATTATTAAGTAGTAATGATAGGATTTGAGAGAGAGAGAGAGAGAGTAGAACAGAGTGAGAGGAAGCGCGCAGTGTTTTTTGCCATGCTCGATGACGTCACGGCTGGCTGGCCTCTTGGGGATTGGTTGGAGGAGTTTTTTACCATGCTTGGTGACGTCATGTTTGGCTGGCTTCTTTGGCATTGGCTGAAGGAATTGTTACCGCTTTGCCTACACGGTGTGAGCTAGTGCTAGTATATATACAGCTCTCTTGCCACTCTCTCCATCAGATCTGGTTTCTAGAACGCATCCCTCTTATCCCTTTGATATCTGTCTCCCTCCCTGCACCTGAGAATCTTTTCCTCTGCCTATCTCTCTCATTTTCCATATCTTTCACCACCTTTTATTAATATTATACCCCCTCTGGTTAACTCTGCATAATCAGCTTCATGCTGGCCAGTTGTATTGTGCGTTAAGGTCTTATATAACCCATGTATGTTTAGTTGTTAAGATAAGTTGATCACGAAGCATTGGTTGGCATTCATATTGTTCAGTACCGCTTCCTATAATTATTAGTGTTCTGCTGGATTAGATAATGCTAGACTAGGAGTCTGATACTATAAGGTATTGTTTCCGATGGGTGCTGGCTTTAGTTAAAAGCTGCACGACATACCTGAGAACTGGAGTTGATTGGGTAAATTCTAGTCTGTGTGCCATTGAGAATAGAGCATGCACGAATGAGGGCTTTTTGCCTATACCATTCTGCACTGTTCTAAGCTTGTTTGTCTTTGAGGTACGCCAGGAGAACGCTTAATACTTCGGTATTAAGGTTTCTCAAGAGAGCTACCCTTCATTATAACGTAAGATTTGACGCACAGACTTGAGATTTGCACTAGGCTAGACGGCATGCCATGTGCACCACTATCTCGTATCCTTACCTTTTGATGTGTTCGCCACTCTTCTAACGGCACCAAGGAGCACGATGCCCCTCGTTATGGGTGGTGATTTGGTGCAGTAGACTGTTTGAAGCGACAGCTCGCTCCCTTGCGAGGATGGGCTCGTCTGGCACTTTTTGCAGTTCGACATCTAGGGCTCTCTTGAAGTTGTCTAACGAGATGTCCCTCATGTCTCTTACTCGCCGTGGGAGTTTGTTGAAGAGACGTGGGCCTCTGTGTGATAACCAGCCCTCTCGCAGAGAGCCCATAGCACCCCTGTTATTCATCCGGGGGATTTAGCATTCCCAGCCTCTCCTATCACTGAATTTCATGACTATCAGAGTATGTAGGTTTGGTACTAAACCCTCTGCGATTTTCCACGTGTATATTATTAGGTAACGTTCTCTTCTACGTTCCAGTGAGTACAGATTCAGTGCTCTTAAACGCTCCCAATAGTGTAGATGTTTTATCGAACTTATATGCGAAGTGAAATTTCTTTGTACACTCTCTACGTAATTTATTTCACCTGCTTTGTATGGGGATGTTAATACGCTACAGTATTCAAGCCGCGGTAGCACTAGAGATTTGAAGAGCGTTATCATAGGCAATTCACCGCGTGTTTTAAAAGTACGCAGAATCCAACCCGTTAGACGTTTCGCAGCCGCCACTTTGACCTGGTTATGTACTTTGAAACCCATATTTTCAGACATTAATACCCCAAGGTCTTTCACACTGTCTTTCCGTTCTATTATGTGGTTAGATTCTGTTAAGTAATTTGTAATTTCTTTAACACCATTATTATCTCCGTACCGTATTAATTGGAATTTTTCCTCTTTGAATTGCATGTTGTTTTTCCTGGTCCACTGGAACACTACATTCATGTCTTCCTGCAGTCGGCCCGTGTCCTCTTGTGTGTTTACTATCTTGCTTAATTTTGTGTCATCAGCAAAAGACGACACCGTACTGTGTCTGGTGTTGGTATCTATGTCGCAAATTAGTATGAGGAACAGAAGGGGCGCTAGCACTGTTCCTTGGGGCACTGAGCTTTTGACATCCGAAGGCTCAGATGTGACTTGGTTTACTGCTACTGATTGTTTTCGGTTTACGAGGAAATTGTATATCCACCGTCCGATTTTCCCAGTTATACCTTTTGCTTTCAGTTTGTGGGCTATTATACCATGGTCACATTTATCAAATGCCTTAGCAAAATCGGTGTAAATGACATCCACGTTTTTCTTTTCTTCTAGCGCTTTAAGAATTTTGTCATAGTGTTCCAAAAGTTGTGAGAGACATGATCTTCCCGCTCTGAACCCATGTTGACCGGTGTTGTGTAGTTCATTTGTCTCCATGAATGTTGAAATTTTGCTTCGCAGGACTCGCTCGAAAACTTTAATGATGTGAGAGGTTAGAGCTACCGGGCGGTAGTGTTTTGGTAGTACTTTACTCCCTCCTTTATGCAGTGGGGCAATTATTGCGTTTTTCAAGCTATCTGGTATGTCACCAGTGTCTAGACTCCTCCACATTATAGCCAGGGGTTTTGAGAGGTTTTCCTTACATTTCTTCATTAGGATCGAATTCCATGAGTCCGGGCCTGGTGCCGAGTGGGATGGCATGTTGGAAATGGCCTCTTCTATGTCTTTTGGACCGAAATCAATATCCAGCATCTGAGGGGTTTCCGTGGGGGGAGGTTTCCATGAAAAATATATTTTGGGACCTGATGACTTTTGTTTCATCAGGCTCACTGAATGCCATTTTATACTGCCTGCTTAAGAGTTCGCTCATTTCCTTTTTGTCCCCTGTGAAAGAGCCGTCCCCTTTGCTCAGTGGGCCGATGTTAGATGTTGTTTTAGCCTTTTGTTTGGCGTATGAAAAGAAGTATTTGGAATTTTCCTTTATACCTGCAATAGCTTTCCTCTCCTCTTCCATATGTTGTAGTTCATATGATATTCGTAGCCTTTGTTCAATTTCCACAATTTCTCTATCTATTTCGACCTTTTGCCTATCCTGTAGATTTTGATGTGTGCGTCTTTGTGTGAGTAATTTTCTTCTTCTGTACAGCCTCCTCCTTTCCCGATCTTGTTTTCTTCTTAGTTTTGTTTGTCTTGCAGGTATATGGTGGCTACAGATTTGGGTCATGGTTTCTGTTATTAACTCCCTCAGACATATATGAAGCGATCGCGTCATATGGACTAGTGAACCAAAAACTCATATGACGCGATCTCGTCATATGGACTTATCTCCATGCCTCTATAATAAGGTATATGGCGCACTAGCGTCATATGGATCTCAGTAAGTCCGATAAGTTACCTTGCGATAAAACCGTTGGTGGCAACCTCATCCACCTCCGATAATTCTAATGGCCGCAGTGTTGTTGTGAATGTAGTGCGGGGCAGTGGCAATGATCCCGGGGCTCCCGCCTCCTCGGACTTATTGGAACATAATATGTCTGAAGGAGTTAAGACTAGACATTCTGCTGGTGTCAGGTTATCCATTAAATCTTCCCAGTCTATTTCCTCCATTTCTTGATTTACCTCTTCCCACCTAATGTTTTTGTTATTGAAGTTAAATTTACTGAAGGGGCCGGTTTTTGTTCTCGATTCTGAGGTTGTCTGTACACTTTCTAAGGTTGTTTTGATCTCAATTAATTTATGATCTGAGTATGTTGTGTCCGATATGTTAATGCTGTGTACTAGAGAGTCGTTGTTAGTGAAGACCAGGTCTAAGATATTGTTTTCCCGTGTGGGTTCAGCAATATGTTGGGTAAGACTAAAAAAATCATAAAGTTCAAAAAGCTCTCTCGTATTTGCTTCTCCAGTGTTATTTGCCACTAACTGGTTTTCTAGTTGTCTCCATTTAATGTTTGGTAGGTTAAAGTCTCCTAGCCATATAATATTTGGTGTTGGGTTCCCCAGGGTTTCCACTTCTGATTTTATTTTGTTGAGCTGGGTTTTTAATTCTTCTCGGGATGAGTCTGGAGGCCTGTATGTAACAATAACTGCTACATTTAGGGATTCTATTTTAACTCCAAGTATTTCCACCACTTCGTTACTCTTATTTAGGAATTCAGTACATATCAGTGCGTCATGTATGTACAAGGCTACACCTCCATGTGATCTATGCGTTCTGTCCGCCCTATGTAGGTTGTAACCAGGAATCCATACCTCACTATCTTGCTGATCGTTAATGTGAGTTTCTGTGAGAGCCGCAAATATAGCGTTTCCTTCTTCTAGCATGCCCCTAATAAATGGTACTTTGTTCGTGGTTCTATTTTTTAGGCCTTGGATATTTGCAAACAAGATTGGGGAGGGATTGTTTGGAGTACTATGTGTACCTAATAGTCTTTGGGATGTATTAGCCACTCTTGGGAGGCCAGGAGGTGCTCAAGGTGTTCTATGTGCTCTTCCATCTCCCTCAGTCTCTTCATCTTCATCTGCCCTTTCCCTCCTTGCCTTTTTCCGCTGTCTCGTTGATCATTGACTCTAGCTAGACTTTATCAGTCATAGTAGACATTAAGTATATTAAACCAATTATTCTTATTATGCATACCCGTTTATGATTACACAAGCATTTCGCAGCCTAGTTTGATGTATTGAGACACAAACGACTTAGGCTCTTTTTGTTGATAGGAATACTGCATTGTCGTGGCGATTATTATTATTGTTGTGGCGTCTAGGATATTCTTGGCTCCGACTGCATTATATCTCCTGCCTTTTTGTGTGCATAGCCTGCACGAGCATTGTTCCGCTGCCTGCCTTTTTGGGTTCCATTTCCGATTCGAGCATCTTGATAGCATCTAACATTTAAAGAAGATCCCTTGTTGGTGTTGAAGGACTTTAGTGCACTTTCTTTCATGCAGGAGTGCCTGACATTTATTGATTAAAGTAACGTAAGCTGTAACTTCTCTTACCACCTTACTTTGCATACCATAACCAAGCACCTTCGGTTATAGGTAGTAATAGGCTGTTTTCACATAACATTAAGCCTAGAGTAGATGCACATTTATTGAGAGTTTAATAACCTATTATTGCATATAGAACTCTGGAGAGTATTTGTGTTCTTTGTTCACTGGGAATATACATCAGAGGTTGGATTTAGCGCTTTCCGTTGTATCATTTATGCCATTACTAGTCCAATGAATAAGAACCCTGATATATTTAAACCTCAGTTGTAACAACTGGAACAAATGGAGCTCCATTTATCTGTTTCCACCACCAGAGGCATCCTTAATGTGAAAGGTAGTTCACAAACTATGAGGTTATCGGGGCATGGTCTCTATGATCGCGCCCCTGCGGCTGGCCCAAGTGTGGTACAACCAATTGAAGACGTGGTGCGAGAATCCGGTGTCACTCCCGATCTCGTACTTCCATTTTTAGACACAATTGGAAACCTCAAGACTTCGCTGACTTTTGCCTTGTGGACATTCATAAGTCCAAGTGGTTAGCACCGTTTGGAGGTAGTGTGACTCACAAGTTGATAAATCAATATACCCGGTCAACACAAAGCCAGTACCAATCACATTGGAAGGCATTTACTACCTGGATCGTAGAAACTGACTAACAGCAGCCCTCAGTGGCCTTTATATTTAAATATTTAAATTACCTCTTTGAAGAGTGTTCATTGTCAGTAACCACATTAAGGAATCACCTTACGGCCATTCGGATGCCTTTTTTCGACTTAACTGGCTTTTCCATACCTGAGGCGGAGGAGAAGGGGTTCATGCTTGCATGCTTCCGGCTTCGTCCCCCACCGCGCCAACTCTTATCCACCTGGTCTCTTGATTTAGCCCTTAATATGCTTCACTCACATAGGTATTGTCGTAATCCTACATACGAGTTAAAGCTAAAGAAGGCTGTTTTTCTTATGGCCCTGGCCACGGGTAACAGGGTTTCTGAGTTGGCTGCGATGAGTTCGGAACCATCTTGCCTACGGTTCTCTAGGCATGATATGAGTATACATATAGCTCCTAGTCCTAATTTTGTGGCTAAAAACGAACATGCTAATCATGTGTTCTCTGAGTTTGAAGTCCCAGCACTCAAGCACGGCGATAAACACCACCTAATTTGTCCGGTGAAAGCACTGATTAGTTATAAGCAGAAATCTCGACCATCTCAGGCCGGGTCCCTCTGGGTCTTGCGGACAGGTAAACGCCTTCTAAAGTGGCAGTTGGCAGCTTTAATTGTTCAAGTTGTCAGGGAAAGTAATCCAGGTGCTCTTGGGCGGGCACACGATATTAGAAAGTGGGCAGCTTCGCTCCGATTTCTCAAGAATTAGTCCCTAGATCAGTGGTTCTTAAAGTTTTTCAGCCCTGATACCCCAAAGTTCAACTCCAAGTCAACCTGATACCCTCTCTCCAATATTAGCCTACTACTCCCGACTTTTAACTTTTAATTTACAATATTGTACACAACACTATTTGTGCTCATTCAGTTGCCAGTTAGTCACTCCCTACTCGTAGTTGCCAGTTAGTCATAGTCACCATTCAGTGCACGAAATTATTAATTTAACATTTTCCAGGATGCCTTTTTGGATACCCCCAAGGACCGGTTTCGATATCCCCTGGGGGTATTGAGGCACTACTTTAAGAACACCTGCCCTAGATGATATGCAAAAGACCAACTTGTTGTTGTCTAAAACCTAATTTACAATGTATAGCTCTTAGGCAGAAAGTCTAGTTTTAAGGCTAATTCCTTGTGCAAAGAAGGGGAGGGGGGGAGTGTTCTAACTAAGACCTCCTATCTGCCTCCTATGTGATGCACTAGATATGTAGTATAAGGCTCATGTGATATCCCATTCCTAGGACTAAGACCTCCTATCTGCCTCCTATGTGATACACTGGATATGTAGTATAAGGCTCATGTGATATCCCATTCCTAGGACTTAAGACAAGTCTAGTCAGGAAAAACCTTTGTTAGTACTTTAATTTTGGCAATAATAGTACTTATTTTTTGTACTTATTAATTTTAAAAATTAATTATAAGTGCATAGTACAAACTATTTAGTAATAGAGTACCTGATTATGAATGATTATATAATCAGATATCGTAGTTTATCAATATTTTCCATGAACAAATATTGATTATTTATCACATGCTAAATGTATAGTTTATGAGTGTTGTTTCCTACTGTTCTATCAAACGTCAGGTCCAACACGCACACTTACCCTTAATAAACCCCGCCTGTAACCTCTGTTCTATATTTCTATTAAACATTGATCTTTTTGTGTGTTTTTGCATTGACATTAGTAATTTATTAGTGGTTCTGATATTCTCGATGAATGTCCCCCTCCAGACTTGTGACATCAGGCGCATCGTCAATGATGAAGGGGCCACTAATGAATTAGAGGTTTGAGTCCCAAAGGGAAGAAGGAAAACCTAATATTTAGTAGTGGCCCCAGAATCATTGACGATCTTGACCCTCCCGACATCCCCTTCCCATTTATCTGCTGTATTTTGAGAAAGTCTTGATATATCAGTGAAGGACATAATTATGATGCGTCCAGATAAGACCTGGATGACGCGCACAATAACAGCAGACGCATGAGAAGCGCAACCTGCTAGATCATGTTTAATGCTTTAAAATCTTTGATTTTTTACTGTTTTTTCTAGTAGCGGTACCCACATAATAAGGACGAGTCCGTGGTGGTTTTGTTATATATAAGAGCGCTTCGCTCATGATGTTTGGCAAATTATCCATTATGAAAGTTTGTGGACCCCTCATTATACATTACAGTATACTATCCCTTTTGCCAGTATTTTTGTTTTCATATTTGAATACAGTTGCAATTGCATAAGTAATAATACAAACATATATGTAATTCAATAACAAGCAAATTACTTGCAAATATCAATGTAGATAGTTGCATTTTTCTTGATCAAATACGCAAGAGCTCCACGAACTCTTATGAGACAGACAGACAAACAGAGAGAGAGATATTAATAATTAGGCTATATAAACAACTCTAAATTAACAGACCTGGTAACATTCCTGGACCCCTTATCGGTTGCCATGGTAGCGACGATGACAGAGTTACCAGACACCCCCAGCAGGAAGGCCAGGGCGTGGGTGACTACAATTGGCAGGAAGCTCGGGTTGGCTCGGTGCGGCTTGCTCATCTCCAGCGGGTCGTCCAGAGCGACGCAGTCATGTCTGAGTTGTGTGCGGTTCTCGGACATGAAGGTGCACCCAAGGGCCTCCGCTACCCGCAGAGATGAGTCATTGAAGTCGCTGGAATCCGCGTAAGAGGCATAGTAGTAGTTGAAATCCAATTGAGAGGAATTGTCGGAATCTAGTAGAGAGGCATTGAGGTGTTTGAAGTTAATGTTAGGACCACTAATGTCGTTCATGTTGTCGGAATCCACGAGAGAACCATTGAGGGGGTTGAAGCTCATGTAAGGACCACTCATGTCGTTCATATCCACAAGAGAGGTGTTGAGGATATTGGAATCCATGACAGAATGATTGGAATCTATGAATGAGGTATTAAGGTAATTAAATCCCATATTAGATCAATTAAAACTCATTAAATGTCTGTTGAGGCCACTGGAATCCACAGCTGAAGAGTTAAAGTACGTCTCCTCCTCATATAGTATTTATATTAATTCTGTCTATTTTTATTGGTTTAATAGGTTCCTTTTTGTTGAAGAAAGACATGGTTCACTTCCTGCTATATAATAAAAACGGCTTGGGATATGTCGGCTCAATGCTTCAGTCTCATTATTCACGGCACTGTCCAATTACCACGCACAATCCCACTTTATTTCCTTCTTTCTTAACCAATGAACTGCTAGAACCTGTGCAACATAAAAGGTCAAGTTGAGGAAGGGGGGTGGGGAAGGGTGAGGTATAAAGGGTCCCATGGAGGATGTGGTATGGAGAGATGCCACTACTTCCTACGTGTCACCCAATTTTGAGTCATTTCCCAGCACT
>JAGKTK010026158.1:0-17021 GCA_018397895.1 Paralithodes camtschaticus | reverse complement strand
CCACCCTGTCTGTCTCACTCCACCCCACCCTGTCTGTCTCACTCCACCCCACCCTGTTTGTCTCACTCCACCCCACCCTGTCTGTCTCACTCCACCGCACCATGTCTGTCTCACTCCATCTCACCCTGTCTCACTACAATCCACCCTGTCCCATGCCACCCCACCCTGTCTGTCTTGTTCCACCCACCCTGTCTCACACCATCCCACTCTGTCGCACTACACTCCACCCTGTCCACTCCACCCCACTCTGTCTCACTCCACCGAGTAACGAGGTCTTTGCCTACATCGCCACGCAACGTTGGTGGTCGCCAACTCAAGAGAGATATCGGGAGAGGTCGTCAGGGGCCTCAGGAAAAGCTCGACACGAACAACTCTCATAAGCTGAGATGGCGGTAGCTGAGGTCAAGGACATGGACGGGATGGGGACGGTAGGCAGGCGTCGTCCAGTAGGCGTCAGACGGTACAAGGGAGTCGACCTGTCTATGTCACACGCCGCTATAAGGTAGGTCGCTGTCAGACAGCGACCCGGTAATGCCCAGGCGGTGTCATAGGGGGAGGGCATACTGTGAGTCCGCGACCTGGCAACGTCGCACAGGACATCGTTGATAGAGGGTTTTGGGGGTGTTTTTTTTAAGCTTGATGGAGGTCTAGCGAGGAAACTAAAAAATAAATGAGTATATAAATAAATAGACCCCCCAAAAATCACCACTGTCCCCTTAATCCGATCCCATCAACAAGTGACTATCTATAAACCCTTTCAAAAGCGGTGGCGTCTGTTTTGCCTTAGTTCTGCCCTACTTAGACGATTTTATGCAGCCTAAGAACGGTCTGTGGGAGTTAAGAGAGATAAATGAGAGGAATGGAGGTATTGTGATTGCTACAGGCCCTTCATAAGCATAATACAATAACCTAATAGTTGCCAGACTATAACGAGAAAGACGTCACTGGTACTGTAAGGGTTACCTATAGATGGCCTTGTTTTACCAATTACTAAAAGAACCACTCAATTAAGGGGTGATGGGCATATTTATTTGCTCATTTATGGATCTTGTTACTATGTTTTTAGTTTCCTCCCTAGATCTCAAGCGTAATACCCCCCGGCCCCCCCCCCCCCCCCCCACACACACAAAACCGTCGCCTCCGACGGACCGGTCTCCCTCTGTCGGGGTAAAGTGTGACGGAGTAGGGGTCCAGTGTGACGGAGTAGGGGTCCAGTGTGACAGGGTGGCTGTCCATCGCCTCCGTCGTATATATAGGCGCCGCCCTACCTCCTATAGGCACCGCTTGTCAGGAGCGTTGTCGCCATCCAGTTTGCGCGCTACGGCGCATGACGCCGCCCCGGCGACGTCATTTATCTCTCTTAGGTCTTGCATGGTAGCCGCTTGACCACGTCCAGTTGCCCGTAAGGCACGCCAGTCCATAGTGCCCGCCGTGGGCTCTTGTCCCTCGATCACCCACGTTACTCGGCAGTGGTCTCCCCTTTCTATCGCCACTCCTTAAGTCGTGGAGCGTCGGCACTTAACCCCCTCAAACTGAAATAGTTAAATTACTGACGAGGAGGCGGACCGCACGGTATTATCCCCAAAACAGTCAAAATCTCACTGAGGGACCGTTAGAAGTCGGAGGAACTTGGGGTTGCCACCATTCGACAGATTCTGATCTAACTTACCTAACTTATTGAGGCCTAAATGACGCTAGAGTGTCATATAACTTATTAGAGAGATATTGAGATAGGTTCATATGACGCACTAGCGTCATATGAGTTTTTTGGCAAAACCGTCATATGACGCTTTCATGTCATATGAGTCGGAGGGGGTTAATTCGGCATAGTATGACACTTGCTTTAATCGTGCACGTATCCCGAAACTCCTATTGTAAAGTTGCCCACATAAGCAATGTTCTGTGATCTCATGTATGGAAGTAAAATAGGGGTTATCTGTATAACAACTCCTCGATTAGGGGAGTCCTGTCTTATGTAATTATTTATTTTGGTAGCATTCAAGGAGACTACAGCAGGATTTACGTCTGACCGGGTATATGCTATCATAGTGTTTACTATACCCCTTTGAAACGACATTAACCTAACCTAACAACCTTACCTAACCTATCCTAATATTATGGGTGGGGGCTGCTGCCCCCACACCCCCGCTGTTTGACATCTTTGACTTAGATTTTTGGTGTATTTGTCTATTTTGTCTGTGAAGTGGGTATTTTTTCAATTTGTCGATAACTAAAATCCTCCATGCGGACTATATGGAGAAAAGTATGGCGAATCTATTGGTGCCTATTTTCCCTAATATATTGTTTCTCATAACGCTGCAGTAGTGTCGCTTAAAATAACCTCAAATTTTTCTCTTACCTTACTCAAGGGACCTTACAGATGCGCAGATAAGTGCTACTCTGGTCAAATTGAATTTTCGGTCACGTATGTGTTTTTTGTAATATAATCCTTTTTCTCATCAGTTCCTTCATTGATTGATGTGTTTTAAGGTGTTTTCCTTCTGAAAATTCATTTTTACCCATTATTTTGCAATATTAAAATATGACCCCTAAAACCATATTTTGTCATTACCCTAACCTAACCTAACCTGGGGGCTGCCGCCCCCTGACCCCCACAGGGTTAGCATTGATAGAGAATATGACAAAATACTAAAAATACGATAAAAAAGTGAAAAATATTAGTACTCAGCTGATCCAAGGTGGCCGCCAATTTTCCTTCCACCCTTATTTAACCCACAAAGTCTAAGGAAAAATAATGTAATATGTAGCGGTAAAGACATATATTGTGGTGACTAATACTCTATGACAAAGTTATAGTACACATTTAGAACATGATATCCCATACGTGACCGAAAATCCAATTTGTCCGCTACTTTTCTTATTTTGAAAATTTTATTTTCACTACCTTATAAAATTTTCAGTTATTTTTGTAGAGCTAGTCCAGGATACTTGGTTTACATTCTAGCCTCCTTGGAGGCTCCTCAGTAGCCAATCAGAGTGGAGCTTCACCTACAAGACGTCAGTACATTTTTATTGGTACTTTCCTGTTATCAACAGCCAAAGTTGAAGATTGCGGAGTAAACTTGTTACTTACTTGTTACTTGTAGTGATGATTCTCGTCGGCGCTCCATCGCTAACATGGCGTTCGTCGCAGCCGCCCTCACAGATTCTAGCACTTGAATTCAGGCTTTATGGTCTTGTCTTCTAAGTCATAGCACTCGGTGAATAAGTGCGTCTTCAATTTCTTCTTAAACATCTCTAAATTTTCACTGTTCTTGACATTCTCAGGCAGTTTATTGTAGAGCCGTGGAGCACTCTTTTCAAAGGCTCGAAATCCAAATTCAAAATTGCTTCGTGGCACATCCAGCCTGTGCAGCTCCACACAGTGTCTCAATGTCATGGCTTCATCAACTTTTATTTCGGCGCCCGTCAATCTTTGGTAATTATAGGGAATAGGCTCGCACCCTTATTATTCATGTTTTTTCCTCCAGATTTTGAGAAATAAGTGTTTTCATGGTCTTGGTTATAATTCCAATGTGGGATACACGATGGGTTGAGGGGGGGCTTTGCCCCCCTCACCCCCCCATGAATTATTGAAATCGTCATCTATGTTGCCAGCAGGGGGTAAATATAGATTTTACTGCATAAAGAACGTGTTTGGAAACAGTGAGGATGTCCAAAATAGCTCTGAGATTGATTAAAATGGGCGTTTTTTCTATTATTATCGGGTTTTATAAATGTGATCAAAATTATTCTCCCACAGTGGATTATACATGAGTACAGTATAAGGATTATATACAGTATATCTACATTGTCCCTAATACATTATGTATAATAAGGCTGCGAGCCTATTCCCTATAATTATCATAATTACTTGTAGTTTCGGTAATAAGTACTCGCACTTTTTAACAATAAAATACACACTTACAAACCATTACAATATCAAAATAAAAAATACAAACATAGAATAAAAGGAGTTGTTGTTCTGCAGAATTACCTAAAATAGAATGAATGAACTAGGGGTGTGGTTTCTTTTCATTGTCAGTTGACTAATTAGATGAGGTAACCACTGCATAAAAAACAAAACTCGTAATTCAGTCTTGAACTATAAATTTCTATGTATAAATTATCACGGAGAGGAACAGAACTTAATTAAGTGAGCGATAATTATTTGGAAAAGGCTCACCACGTTATTATCAATAATTTATTAGTGACAATGCCGGTCTATGGAATCCTTATACTGTATTCATGCATAATCCATTGAGGGGCAGTAATTTTGATCACATTTATAAAATACGATATTACTGGAAAAAACACCAACATACCAACATACATCACGGGAGTCCATGTACAGTACACAGGGACGGTGCTGGTGCGGTGCGACGGTGCCGTGTGGGTCTACTCATGCAAGACAACTTTGAATTTCTCAACTTAAAATAGGTTTTTCAAAACACATTCAGCAGTCCGTTTTGTAGCTCAGAGGTAACGGTTAGGCCTTCCACCCAAGAGGCTTGGCGTTCGATCCCAGCACATCCCATATTATACCCTGTGTTGGAATTGTAATTTAAACCATGAAAACACCATGAGCAACTGTACGAAACGTCAGATCACTTACCCTATATGAAGATCGCACAGGACCAAGGTCTGATATTCTCAGTAGACACGCAACCAGATCCACCAGGAACGCCGGTGTCACATGAGAGTGTTGTCTGGCATATTCAAACATAATAGTTTCATGAACATTAATCTACCTAACGGTGGTAAATTCGATCTAGTTTCCAATGTCAATGCGAAAAAGCGGCAAAATGGTACGATAACATACTTGCTCGTCGAAAATAATATACCCCCACACCCACGTAAGTTTCTGTAGATGTAACCCCGAAAAGAACTCGCCCCGCATATGTACGAGGAATTTGCGCTGTTTTGATTTGGTTAGGTTAGTTTAATACAAAAAATAATAAAATAATAATAGGCGACTTCGGTTTGGGGGCGATAAAAAGTCGGGCCGAGTTATTTTCGGGGCGAGTTCTCCAGTATTTCTCACGTAAAGGCGATATATTGTGACACTTCTTCCCTTCTTAGCTCGACATTACTGATTTGAATCTTTTGACCTATTAGAAGATCCGATGTTTCATTTTTTGTCTGTGTTGTGGTTATTATTAGACGACTTTGTTTAGATTAAAAGGGTATGTGGACGTCAGAGGGTTGGTTGAGGTTAGTATTTACTCATATAATTCCCACAGATCCTTCCTAAACTGTATACAATCGTCTAATAATAGCCCGAATATACTGCCAAAGTGCGTCATAATCTTCAATGGGTATATTCGCTCATGGCTCAATTGATTTGCTTCACTCATTAACAACTTTGTAATCATGTAGTAGCAACGAGAAATATTCGTTCCCCCAACCTGCCACTGAGTGAATCCAAATCACCTGGGGGTCGAAAAAACGAAGCATTTATTGAGTGTAAAGGCACTTCTTTCAAATGCTTCGTTTGTCGACCCCTAGGTGTTTCGGATTCACTCAGTGGCTGGTTGGGGGAACGAACTTTTGTCGTTGATAGTACAATAATTCCCCACATAAGTTATGTTCCTCTCCGTAACCTTATACATGAACATATAATACGCAAGACTGAATTACGAGTGCAGTTTGTTATGCAGTGGTTAATTCATCTGACTAGTTAACTGTTAATAAACAAAAGAAACCACACTCGCAATGCATTCATACTAATCTTACTTTCATACATAATATCACGGAGAGGAACGGAACTTTATGTAGGCAACTGTACAGTCACTCATACAAATTCGTGGACCTCACCTACTGCTAATCATGGAAGTATATCTCTGGAAACAAACAGATGAATTTAGTGATCTATATATTGACTACAAAACAATACATACTGTTTATTGACAAGCAAAAATAAATCCAGATAGTTATAATTTCATAAAGAAAAAACATTGGGGGTCCGCGATTATTTATGAGTGATTGAACATCTCGCACAAGTTGTGTAGAAATTATGTTCCTCTTAGAATTTCTTATGTTTTGTTCTTCTCTAGACTAGACTAGGGGGGTCACCGGATTGTTTGTTATCATCCTATCCTTTTCTCTCTTGCATACATTCGGCCCAGCCAACTGTTTTAAGACGTTTATCCCCATCCAGGTGTCGAATTTTTCCTGGCGACCGATAGCGAGCCAGCATTGTGTGAAGAAATCCGGCTTCGCCAAAGAATTTTTTTCTAACGAAAAGAGTACAAATTTAGCTTGCTGTCAAAACAATATATACATATGCTGGCTCGCTACCGCTCGCCAGGAACATATTGACACCTGGATGGGGGTAAACGTCTTAAAACAGTAGGCTGAATGTGGCGAATGGATACAAGCCAAAGAGAGAGGGAGAGAAAGAGAAAAATAGCGAGGTGGACTCCCTTAATGAGAATAGGGTTTATTTTGTGGTCTATTTATTGATTTATTCGTTTCCTCGCTAGACATCCATCAAGCATAAAAAAACACCTCCAAGACACCCCCCCCCAGTCGAGATAAATGATCACGCATTGACCTGCAATTACATACTTTCTAGAACGATCTACTTTGGGGAGCTTCGAATTACTGCTCTAATCAGTTTGAATGCCTAACCAACTTTGTGTTCAGGGCTCCCTTTATTAATACTATGTAACCATAAACTTATCTCTGTTACCAGTACGGCCTCCTGTTTCTAGCCTTCTATCTGTCCTTTTGTCTCTTAATTTCCTTTCTGGCTGTTTTATAGCTGCAGTTATGGACAGTGATTGCTCTCTTCGTCACCCTATCAACTCTAGTATTCCTCAGGGTTCTTCTGATCTATCATGTTTTGTTCTGATTGGGGCAGCGACAATCTTGTTACTTCCAATCCTTAAATGTCTTCTTCTTTCTATCCACCCATCTGAGTTTTCCACAAAACTATCAATTATACTTCAACAATACACAAATCAACCCTCCATCTTTTCTCAATATTCTTGGGGTATATTTTTCATCCGACATTTCTTGGAAATATCATATTACCACTCATGCTTAGACAGATTCCCAGAAGTTAGGTGTGCTCAACCGTTTCCGTGGGTTCTCCCCGCACAGCTTCTTGATCTGTTTAGGGGCACAGTGCGCTCATGTATCAATTATTGTTCCGCATGTCTGGGAAGGTTCCAACCATACCGCACTTCTCGGAAGACTAGAGTCAAAAGCATTTCGCCTCATCAACTCACTTCCTCTTACTAGTTGCCTACAATCTCTTTCTGTAAGCTTGTTGACTAGGTTGGTCAGTGAAATGAAAAGAGAGCCATTGGCAGTGGTGAACGTTGAAATCACTCAAGATGGAGATTTAAGAGAAGGGAGATTAGGGTAGAATGTGTTCCAATAGTCCAGCAACCCATCTGTATCCTGAATCGCTTTGGAGATTGACCCAACATTCTTGACTTATTTTTAACCTCTAACACTTCTGCTTATACTGTAAATATTTTCTCTCCTTTGGGCTCCTCCGTCCATATCTGTCACCTGTCCTATCTCTCCAGTATGGCCACCCAATCCTCCCAACCGGCAGCGCTTGTGGCACTTTGGCGCTGCCGACTGGGAGGCTCTTCGGCAGTACTTCTTTGATTTCCCATGGAATTACTTTTGCTTCGGAGAGTGCTGAACGTATTACCGAGGTAATCCTCTCAGGCATGGAAGCATACATTCCATTTTCTTTCTCTCAGTCTAATGCAAAAAAATCTTGGTTTACTCACGCTTGTTCTACTGCTGTCCACAACAAGGAGGGAACATTCAAATGGTACTGACACCTTAAGACTCAAGAATCTCATTCTTCCTATTCTTCTGCCCGGAATCAAGCCAAATCTGTTCTTCGACTTGCCAAACACTCTTTCATCATAATAAATGCATAATCTGCCATACCCATAGCTTACTCTGACTGTTCCTTTTACTTATATATTTTCTAGAGCTCAAGTGACGGCATCTCTTCCGTGGATTGACCTCCCAATCTACCAAGATTGGAAGCCAAAGCGTCACATTTTTCCTTTGCCCCTCAAGTTTCTCTTTCATAATTGCTGAGGGGCACACGGCCCTTGATAAGGCTTTGGTTTCCCGGGTGTTTCAGCACCCTCCTCAGCTTCCCGCCATGGAGTGGCTTCGGTCACCCAGGCTTTATTGTGGTCGGCAGGGAGGGTTCTGTGGGGGCGCTCGGTTATGGCCTTGGCCTTGCTTGGGGCCATGGGGCTGTTCGGCCAGGCAGCTTGGGGAACAGCAACAACAACAAACTCTAGCTCTTCCCAAGCATTCTGGTATCCAGCCAAAAACCTCTCCAACAATATATCGTCCTCATCTTTCCCTCCCCTTTTCCACTCTGATGGCACAACCATCACTTCTTCCCTTGACAAAGCTGAACTCTTTGCTCAAACCTTTGCTAGAAACTCCACCTTGCATGATTCTGGTGCTATTCCTCCCTCTCCACCCCCCTCTCTCCTACTAATGCCAGACGGTGTTTCTCCTGTTGTACTAAAAAACTGTGCTTATGTGCTGACTCCCTGCCTAGGCAAACTCTTTCGTCTCTGTCTCTCCTCTAATGTCTTCCCTTCTTGCTGGAAGTTTGCTCTAATTCAACCTGTCCCAAAGAAGGGTGACCGCTCTCAACCCTCCAACTATCGTCCAATTACTCTCATCTCTTGTATCTCTAAAGTTTTTTAATATATTCTTGCTTCCAAATTTCTTAAGCATTTCTCTTCTCATAATCTACTTTCAGATCGCCAGTATGGCTTCCTTATCCCGTACAATCCCAGCAACGGCAGAGAGCCGTCAGTAGATATATCAATCCCCAGTCCCAGCGACGGCTGCCAACCGTCAGTAATATACGATCCTTGTAACTGTCAGTATCAGGCAGTGCCTGTTACCACGACATTTGAGCACTGCTCTAAGACCTTGGCAACACTTCTTAGCTTATATCCAAGCCCCCACAGGATAGGAGAGGCAGTATTCCTCCATCTTTTGAGGTGGGAGGTTGTTATATCTTACCTCTGAAACCATTTTGGTCACATTGCTTGGGACTGGGACTGCTTGGGACCGGGACTAAACTACCGTCCTTCGGTTTCTATCCCTCCAACTGTGCCTTTGTCTCTAATTTCCTTTCCGATCGTTACATAGCTGCGTTTGTGGACGGCCATAGCTCACTTCCTCATCCTATCAACTTCGGTGTTCCTCAGGGCTCTGTCTTATCTCCCATTCTCTTTCTAATTTTCATAAATGATCTTCTCAACTGTACCTCCAGTCCCAGCCATTCATACGCAGACGACTCTACCTTACACTACTCAATTAGTTTTCCTGAATGCCCAAGCCAGCAATCCCTCAAAGATAAACGTAATGAAGCAATGCAACACTTATATTCTGATCTAACTACTATTTCCAATTGGGACAGAGAAAATCTTGTTGCCTTTAATACTTCCAAAACCCAATTTTTTCATCTTACTACCAGTCCGGAACTCCCAGAGGACTATCCCTTATTCTTCAACAATACGAACATCAATCCTTCATCTTCTCTCAATAATCTCGGTATCTCTTTTTCTTTTGCTCTCACTTGGAAAGACCATATTACTAGTCTTGCTAAGGCAGCCTCCCAGAAGCTGGGTGTGCTCAACCGCCTCAAGGGGTTCTTTACCCCTGCACAGCTTTTTACTCTGTACAGGGGCACAGTGCATCCCTGAATTGAGTATTGTTCACATGTGTTGGGCGGATCCTCTCACACCGCACTGCTAGACGAAGTAGAAAGGAAGGTCTTTCGTATCATTATCTCATAAACTGCGAAGCTATGATAGTTCAAACCCTCTCGTCAAGCGAAGGTATTTGGTTCTATTCTGACGAAAATCGTCATAGTACCATATATATAATTATTACTTATCCATATGTGCCTATTTTGCATATATTATGAACATATGAACATATGAACATTTAAGAGCAATAAAAGAAGTGGGAATAAAATTTGGGGGGCGAAAAAGACGCATTATTGCTGCAAGGTCGTATCATGAGGCGAGAGCTGGGGAGACATATATACTCCCTCTCCAAGCTCTCAAGTGATACTAACAGCTTCATGGCTGAGGCTGTACGGAGATGGGCAACAGGCAGTAGACTAATGACGATCCATCTCTTATATCACCGTACTCAAAGAATTCATCACATTCATCTTACTTGTGAGTCGTACATCTATAATTCTAGACTCTATAGGGCTTTTGCTGCAGTCTCCTGGACAGTGAGTCTCTTTCTTAGCTTTTCTACTTCAGAAGCGTGGGCTGTTCCAAAGAGCTCATAGGAGAGTAGGTCAGCAAAGTAAAACAGTCCTCTCTTTGTACGCCGTGAGTGAGCGTATTTGGCTACCTGGGTAGGGTCTTCAGGCAGGGCCAATTGGATCTTCCGTAATTTACGATTTATACGAGCTACACGTTGGAGTATAAATGTAANGAAAGTTACCAGCGTCCATTGTGATGGTGTGATCTTCTATAGGGAGATCACACCAACACACTTACAGTTCTTTTAAAAGGTTGTTATAATGGTGTGAGTTATATATGTGATTATATGGTTTATCTTAGAAGTGTACAGTCGCTCAAAATGCGCTGTTACATTGGGATTCGCACCCCCCCCCCCCCCCTAATTATTTTCTTCCTCTACGGATTTCCGTGCGTGTGAGTATACGATATAACCATAAATATTGTTTTCGCAATTCCAATCGTCTCTCCCGAATAGAGTTTGACTGCAGCAAAATAAAATTACCTCCAACAACATCAAATAAAATGAGAAGAGAAAATCCAGGCGGTAGTGGTCACGGAAGGACAATATATGAGCGAGGCAATATTGTAAATCATCTTTACTGGGAATCGCGAGCCAAATCAATAGCCAATATCCAATCTTAACCCTTTCTGTATCGGCGACGTCCTTATACTTGGACGATTTTATGAAGCTTAGGAGGGATATATGGTAGCAAAAATAATTAATTGAGATAGCCTGTGGCCTTTTAATTGGTAGACATCCTTCCTAAGCTGAATAATATCGTCAACTAGTTGCCAGAATATAATTAAAAGGATGTTACCGGTACAAAAGGGGTTAATAACAAAGGAATATGGATGAGGAGGTCACCCGCTATCAACCATTTGGCTCTGGTAGGTCTTCCATGAGCTTAATATAATGGAATGGCTACAGTAGAACAGATTATTAGCTATGCATCATGGATAAGCCCTTAAGCCCCTCACCACCATCATGCCATTTTCACGTTTTTCCGGCTATAACTAGATGATTTTATTGAATTTTGGAAGAACATACGGGAGTAAAGCATGTTAAGCAGGATAGATTTTACCCCTTTGATTACTAAAAGCTTACTCCTAAGCTGCATACTATTGTCTAATGATAGCCAAACTATAATTAAATTGATGTTATTGCATTGATGGGATTAAAGAAATATATAATGAATCTTTCATAAAATTGTCTACAACCAAAGCGAGTTATTGAGAAGGTTGTGTGCCCAATACAAGGCATCTCCACTGAGCTGAGTTATCAGGCTCAGGTGGGAAGTAAAAGCTGCCACACTTTAAACATCCACAATATTAATCCATACAGTACCGGTAACGTCCTTTTGATTATATTCTGGCAACTATTAGACGATTTTATTCAGTTTATGAAGGACATCTACCCATTAAAAGACTACAGACTACCTCAATAAATCCTTTAACCGACCATATATCCTTCCCAAGCTTTCTAAAATCGTTGAACTGTAGTTAGAAGACACCCCTTTCACGTATTTATGACGCAGAGGTTGCCAGATTACCAATAAGAAATAGAGTTCTCTTATAATTACCTCTCCAAAATTAGTTTTCTGCCCACAGCTAACTCAAAGACAATTGCAGAGGTTGAAGTAACTAAACTAAAGGTTTCTAAACACCTCTGATGGTAACAACGGCTTTAAAGTATCCCCAATAGGCTCAAAATCGCGTCATATGAGTGAAAGGGTTAAAATGACGTCGCCAGCACTGAATGGGATAAGATGTAACTTTTGGTTAAAGTAGCTTAAAGGTTGGGGCTCATGGGTTGAGATAAACATGGAATGATAATCGCCAAGCTGTACATAATTATCTTGCAAAGTGCAATGGCACTGAAATAATTATTAACAATGGTATAAAGGATTTTGTGGATCGTCTATACCGGGCCTGTGACGTCACAAGAGTGTAAGTCCACCATCCAGTCTAGGCTAAGGATACTGGTGTGACGTCACTATGACGTCACAGGCCCGGTATAGACCAATCGCAAAATCCTTTATAATACCATTGTTAATTATTATTACAGTGACATTGCATTTTACAAGATAATTATATGCAGGTTGGCAATTATTTGTCCATGTGTACCTCAACCCATGAGCCCACACCTTTAAGGAGAGGTTTTTAGTGTGTTTCCTAGACTTCCATCAAGCTTGAAATTACACCCCCTTGACCCCATTTCAAGATAAATTTGTACATTTTTCGGTAGAAAAATGTCCCGGCCATAGGCCGATTCCTTTTAAATTACAGGCTCGCTATCGCTCGCCAGGAAAAAATCAACACCTAAATGGCACGAAAGGTCTTAACAGTGACATAAATGGGGTGAAAGTTTTTAAAATCGCCAAACTAATGGGGCGAACGTCTTAAAATCTCAAAAGCAATGGGGCTAAACATGAGGGAGAAAAGGGTAAAGAAAAAAATCCCTGAAGTGGAAATCTCACCTTAAAATAAAGTTTGGTTAGGTTAGCTCAGGTTTGGATAGGCTACGGCAGGGCATCTTACAGTAAGTCGAGTTAGGTTAGATTAAATTTAAATGGAATAAATCGAACATTTATTTACAAATACTAATAGACGTCGTACCACTTTAGTTCATAATATGTTCGGTATATTGTGGAAACCCACAGGGGAACTGTCACGAGCACCAGGGTGTGCGGGATAGGATGGGATTAACTATAATTAATATATAGTTGATATGCAGTATTTCACCGAGAGTCTAGCCCGTACACTGTGTCATATTATATTAGCAGTACGTCTCCTTGAGAGTACGGTCGCGCTAATAAGTCATGTCCAAGCTGTCATTACGTTTAACTTGCTCTGTGCTGTATTAATGTCTGTCAGATGTTGAATAGGGTGGGTAAGTGTAGAAACATGTTTGTATATTTCACTCGATATGAAGAAATTAAGCTTAGATATTGCTGGTAGCAATTATTGATCAAAACATACTTGATGCCCAGTCATCACTTATTAGCGCGATTGTACATAAGTATGTGCTTATAATAGTATAATGTATATATGAGGGTGAGTTTGCTCCTGAACACTTTGAGCTAAATACTATAATATTATTCGAGCTGTTTGAATGATGGTTCTATGTTGCATAATACTTGTTATTGTTTTAATAACTGAATGATGTTATTCGGACGAAGTGCAAACTCGCCAGGTAAAAAAGAAAAACAAAAACAAAAACAAACAAAAATAATACAAAATAAAACAAATAATAAATAATATATACATATATATCTTAGTGTTATTTGTATTATATCATAGAAGTGATGAGTTAATGTTCCTCTCTTTAGAATTAACATTATCTTCAAAGCTTACGGCCAACTGTTAATATCGTGTAAGCCTATTTTGTTGTAGCATACCTGAACTACTGTAGAGTCTTACTTATATATAGTTCATATCACTGATCGTATAGCCAATACAAAATACGTAGACGGAGGTCTTTAAAAAAAAAATACAAAATTGAATTAAAGTTGTCCCTTGTTTACCAGATAATTATGTATATCCTGACGTTTCGCCCACCACACATTTCGCTCATTGTCATGTTGTACACAGAGTTGATTTACCACACCAAATGTAAACTAGCATAAGCTACCTTAACTTAGTTGGCTTAACCTAACCTTAAAGGTGAATTACAGGGACAATAGTACAAACATTAGTTATTCACAGAAACCAAACATTATACGAAGGTATTTATCCACGGAGATAGCAGACAATTATAGTTTGACTATAATTCATATGAAGAATTGTATGATACTTATAATACTCGAAAGCAAATCGGCAACTATTTCCTAGCTGATACGATGAAATGCATATCGTATACTGATATCAGATGTTACTCCTGTTTCACAACAAACATGAAATGAGCAAGAAGTCTCCCTAGTCCCAATATTCTCGATGATGGACATATTGGCCACAAATTGTGATTATGAACTGTTGGTTCCTGGTGTATCATTAGCACAGTATATTGTATTTATCCCCTTATCAGTCTGTAATTACTAGGAAATTCTCAGCTGACACAAATAGGTCCGAGATTCCGCAGCGGACCATGAAAAAACATTTCTACATTCCTCCTTCAACCATCAATAAATTAAGAAATAAAATGGGAGTTAAGGAATGACCATGGGGTTCTAGGTTGAATTTGTATAAGAGGGTTGGTTATTAATTCCTTCAACACGAAGACGCCTTTTTACTCTTAATTCAGACTAAAATCAGAAGATTTTATGCAGTTTAAGAAGGATTTATATTATTTAGAGAGTTTATTGAGATTGTATTTATCCCTTTGAGTCCTGAAAGTAGATTAAACACTAAAGAAAATCGCCTAATGGTAACCAAAATATGAAAACAAATTCGTCATCGTGCTGAAGGAGTTAACATCAGGCAACGTTTACTGCAATGATCAAGGCTAGGCTAACCTAGACACACTGTCACCTATTTCTTAGTATGAAATGCTTACATTTGAACATTTCGAAGAACAGTTTTGGTGTAGTGACTTGACTAGTTCAAACTACTGAGAACAGGGTGAACCTAAAGGAAGAGGTCACCACCTGTGGGAAGTTAGAATAGGAAGGCTTAGGTACAGAAGAGGATGGTTAGTATAAATTAAGATTGGTTACGAGGGTTCAATTGGCCTAATATGAAATAACCATAACCATGCTAATCTAACTATCCCAGTCCACTTAAACTATCCTACTATGACCTTATACCCTTACCCAAGGATTGATCAGGAAATAATTTTGGCTTGCTTTACTGTTCTCATTAAATGTTGATACCTAGGGCTATTATAACCTAATGACGGTAAAAATTGCAAGGTTGATTTTTATTGTAAAATCTCCATGAAATTTTAAAATTATTGACATCATTGTGTTACAGCCTATATTCATCATATCATACACATGTTTGCCATATTAACAGTAATACAGTAATGATTTTTTTTTTGGTTAGGTTACCTTAGCTGAAAGAAACTAATTCCTCTCTCGCCTCTGTATCATCTATTCTTTTTCCCTATTTCCTTCTTTCTTTACTTCCCACTCTTCACTCCATCTCTCTTTGTGTACTCCCACTTTCCTTTCCGTACCTCTCTTCTGTTCTACTCTCTCACTATTTTCTCTCTCACCTTTTCACAGCCCCTACTAAAATATAATATTATGATATTGCAGCAGCGACACATTAATTCCAGGATGAAGTTCGGCCTCTCTAATTTTGATAATTTTGTGGCAAGTTCGTGAGCCTCATAAATTAGCTCCAACTAGCTTGGTCCCTCCCGGATAGTAAATTACATAAATTGTGCATACTACATTACATACTATTAGACGTTACAAAGTATAACATTGTGTATACCTGTATATATGTGGTCATTGTAGTATGACATCATCATATAACTAGATTGTAGGTGGATAAAAGACAACCAATTGTAAACAAAACACTGTATTCACAATCCGTTTCCGCACAAATTTACATTTTCTTTATGAAACTAATATATTGGTATCTCGAACCTCACATGGTCTTAGAATTGGGCAGCTCCTCCAATTAAATGATATTGGCTAAACATGTATGTATAATTCCTATAGATATCACAGTACTCCGGCCACTTTAGATGTTACTCCCATTAAAGAGTGCCTAACACTAAGTTATTCAAAGATAATGGTAATTATCGCAGTTCTATCCTACTAACCTTTGGCAAACATTAATTCATACAATATTTTCCTGCAGGAACAAAATAAAAACATAACCTACCAAAGCACAATGACTCCAACAAAAATGATGCATACAATATACTGTATAAATTATACAGTATATATATAATAGAGATGACCGAATATTCGTTTCGTATTCGTATGTCCGAATATTCGCTATGTTTTTCAATATTCGTATTCGTATTCGTATTCGCATTTCCATTCATAGCTATTTGCAAATATGCGAATATGTTCACGAAACCAATAGAATATACACAAAATTGTTAAATATTAAATTTTAAAGTTAACACAAACGAATAAATAACAGTGTAGATGTGCGTTGGGGCCACTAAAGTGGAATGAAGGAGGACTGAGCAGTGTTGGTACTCAACTGTATTTAATAGTACCAGATCAAACTAGTGAAAAGTAGGTCAACCAAATTATTCTAAAGTGGAATCACGGCCCGGTAAACGAACGTGTGCTGGACCTGGACATTTGAACCGTCGCAATATTGCCATTTCAGACATATCCACTCTAATAGCATGTCACTAAAATATATTCCATCATATTTCCTCACTGATTTCGTATTTAGTACCAGATATGGACTATTTCATTGGAAAATGTATAAAATGTACTTGAGAGAGTCAAATGTACCAAATCTGGTACTTTAGTACCAAAAAAGCGGCAACATTGGGACTGAGGACTGGAAACATAGAAAATGTAATGGATTTAATTTTAATTATTCATTGTTCTATGGCTGAACTCTTACAATATATTAAACATTAATTCATACAGTTAATTTATGATATTTAAGAAATTACACATTCACATCGTCATTAACTTCTGGTAATTAATTTCATAGTAATTTGATTAACGTTTGTTGGTGACATAAACATAATTACCAGTTCTTGAAGGATGAAATAAGGATTGAAATATTCGCTATTCGTAATCGTATTCGCGAATTTTACAACAACAAATTCGAATTCATATTCGTATTCGCAAATAGTGAAAATTTATATTCGTTCCATCTCTA
>JAGKTK010026156.1:0-17023 GCA_018397895.1 Paralithodes camtschaticus | reverse complement strand
CTTGGTGATCAGTGGGGTGCGGGTGTCGGACTCAGGACAGTATGTTTGTAGAGCCAGGAACGTCTTTGGTCACAGGGAAACTCAGGCCGCTTCACTCTCCGTATTAGGTAGGTTTTATGTACATCCAACAAATCCACTCCAACAGGTTCCTCTCCCACACCTCTTTTCCCCTTTCAACACTCTCCGGAAAGCCACTCCAACAGCTTCCTCTCTCTCCCACACCTCTTCTCCCCTTCCAACACTCTTCGGAAAGCCACTCCAATCGCTTCCTCTCTCTCCAACACCTTTTCTCCACTTTCAATACTCCTCGGAAAGTAGATAAGAGGTGCCGTTGTAAAAGCTTATCCCTCAATACCTTCACCTTACCTGACCTGATATACATACATATATATGTATTATTATCTGAATTTTGTAGTAGTATTAACTGTGGGAGAGAGGTTTCCTGACCAGGAGTCGAACCCAGTCACCCAGGTATATGTGGGAGAGCGGATGGCCAAGTGGTTACGGTGCCCAACTCTCCCACATATCCCTGAGTAAGTGGGTTCGAATCCTGGTCAGAATACCTCTCTCCCAACCTGTCCGACATTATCATTAGATAGCATTAACTGTGTACATTTTCCCCAATGGCAGTCTTATACAATCCTGAATGCCATCTTAATTATCTGTGATTATGATACAATTATTATTAAGCCATTCAGTACCGGTGACGTCCGTTTCCATCTTATTCTGGGGACTATTAGACCATCTTATGCAGCTTAAGAAAAATCTGTATAAACTCAAAGGATTAAATGAAATAATCTGTAGCCTTTTAATTGGTAGAAGTCCTACCTAAGCTGACTTAAATAATCTAATAGTTGCCACAATATAATGAAAAGGATGTCACCGGTACTGGACGGGTTAATTGTCTGGTCATCAAACTTCTGATGTTTGGGTGTACTGTTTACAGTGTCGCCGCACCTGGTATCATCGTCAGGCACAATAACAGGCGCTGCTGGTGCTACTATAGAACTGATCTGTAGGGTCGGTGGTGACCCCCCTCCAGAAGTATTTTGGCGTCGTGTAGGTCCCCCTGGAGAATTGCCTCTAGGGAGGATGGCCTTGGAAGAGAACAGCCAGGTACTGAGGATCCACCATGTTGCACCAGAAGATCAGGGTGTTTATTCCTGTCAAGCCGAGAATCCTGTTGGGTCCGTTGCTGCCAATATCACCCTCAACGTCCATTGTGAGTTGTCCTAAAACAATGCATTGCCATCTTTTCAAGAAATCATGTTTTATTCATATGTGGGTTATCGAAATATTAGATAAAGTCGCATGCATACATGCTTTGCTAAAAATATGTTCTGTTATTTTGTGTTTGCAAAGCTAAATATCAAAGTATGTACTCTTATTATTATTATAAATATTTCTATTGTTTTTTAGATCTTAATATACCTTATTTATTTATTGACAGCACGCCCTTTTATTACTGTGACGCCACTTGATACTCGTGTTGGTATCAACGGAACAGCGTCTTTTGAGTGTGCCACCTCTGGGTCCCCACCGCCCACCACCTACTGGACCCATGAAGGTTCTGGGGACGTGGTTGAGTCTGGCCAAACCTGGAGTGGCGGCCGATGGTCTGTAGATGCCAACAACACACTGACGGTGCGGGGAGTGCGTCGGCAGGACCAGGGTTATTATGTGTGCTCGGCCGTCGGAGTGGCTGGCTCTGCTCTTGCCCGGGCCCACTTAGAAGTACAAGATCTAGCCGACATGCCACCGCCTCTCATTGCACTAGGTTCTTCTAATCAGACATTACCTCTGGGCACGGAAGGTGAAATGCCTTGTGAAGCACGGGGCACTCCAGAGCCTACTGTGGTTTGGCAGCGGGCGGGTAGGGCCATACAGCCAGATGCTCGTACAACCATCACTCCTCTTGGCACTTTGCGAATAAAAGGTAAGTTCAGATTTATTAATAATCTGCATGACAACTATGTTATTGGCAACTTTAGTTGTATTTATTATTTGTTCATATACAGTATGTGTATATGTATATACTGCATATATATATTGTTACGTATCTTGATTTAGAAGTGGTTAACTAAATAAATTAAGACAACAGTTAATATGAAAGTGTAGCAAAACAGCTGAAGGACAAAAGAACGTAAAATATTAAAGTTAGTTCTGTTGTCACTTGCTTTCCCTCAGTTGTTGGGACAGTTATCCTTTATACTCTGATACACTTCAATTATATTTAATTAGTAAACTATTGAAAGTTACATTGAATGTTTAATATGAAATAGGCTATTTATTACGAATACTAAAAGTTCAATATGTAAGCAAGGGTGTTAAGGCACTAGAATATCTCAATTAATCTGGATTATCAGCAAGGTATTAAGATCTGTTTATAATTTATATAAGTTTGTTAACCCTTTAAAGATTGTTTTATTCTTTATATTATCTCTTTATTCTTAGTTTCTTATTATTTTTCTCCTTTAGTATTTTATCTTATTTATTCTTATTACTGAAAGACATTTGACTAAATAAAAATGGTAAGGAAATATTATAAAGTCACATATAAAATGGAATTGTATTTATAAACGTAATAAAGGAATTTTACATTTAATCAAAATAATAAGCAATGAAAGTTATGATAGAGTTTCAGGATCGTTTTGCATACGTTCTGATTTCACTAAAGTATAAATTAAAGTTTAGTAGATTTAGGCCTTTACAATGCCTATTCCGAATAATAGTCAGGTAAGTATTTAACTTATCTATCTATCTATCTATATACTCAGGCCCAATCCCCATTTTGGGGGTAGCCAAGGCTTAATCATTAATTATGAATGACAATAGCTTTAGTTAGTTAATTGTTAATAAGTAAAGTAGAATATTCAATCACTAATCATCTCTGAATCAAACATTAATTATAATCACCAATATTAAACAGTAATTCAAAATATATATACTCCAATTAAATTTAACATATATGATTCTCCAATCTCAAAATCTTAAATCAAATGAGTGTATGTTTTCGACACACCTCTGGTTAATTAATAGTCACAAATAATCCCTAACTATCGTGTAAGAGGTCACTCTGGGACACAACTTAACACATAATAATATACAAGCCTTTGAAGTCTGTCTCGTCTCCCCACCACTCTGCTCGATTCCCCAGCTAAGAACGTACTAGTTTTAACTATCAAATATCCGGCTTATATATAATTTCTCGGACCAAGCTAATCCAATCAGAAGGCAGGAAACTGATGCCGGAACCAGTCAGAAGTCAGGAAGCACGTCGACCAATTACAGGTGAGAAGCAGGTGTGGTGTAGCCAATCCAGGTATTAGAAGCTCGCCACGTCACAGGTGCCCCGCCCCTCTCACGCAAGGTTTGGCGGGAAAGCCAGGAATGCAGGATGTAGCCAGGCCACTCTCCCCCTCTCTCTCTCTATCTCGTCACGTAAGCTGGTTGAGTTGTTGCCACGAGATAGTAATTGTAAAGTCACGTTCAACAGGTTGGTCTGGTCACATGACATCCGGTCGGTACGGATGTTATATATATATATATATATATAGAGAGAGAGAGAATATATATAAATTGATATATATATATATAGATATGTAAAGAGAACAAAGTACTATATATTTATATTTTATATTTTTCCAGAGCTGAAGATGACGGATACAGAAGTGTACACCTGCACGGCCTCCTCTGAAGCAGGAGAAACAACTTGGACTGCCTCATTAGTAGTAGCTAAACCTACAAATCCAAATGTAGCCTTCTTTAAAATCCCCGATGAAGGCTCCTTACCTGAAGCTCCCGGCCAGGTAACAGTGTTGGGTGTGAACACAACAGCAGTGTCTCTAGGGTGGCGAAGAGGACGACCGGGCTTGTCATCTTTATTGGGGTACACGGTACAATTATGGAGTCCAGATTTGCGTGGTCCTTGGATAATAGGATCTACCCAACAGACAGCCACCTCCAGTCACACACCCACACCTGTGTCTTTATCAGTCACTGATTTACAGCCAGAGACACGTTATATGTTTATAGTACGGGCTCGAAACTCCCATGGAGTGTCGAGGCCGTCACCTGTCACTCATACTGTGCAAACTTTAGCTAAAGGGGCGGGAGCAGCACCACCGCTGCACGAACTCAGAGCAAGGTTGTCACAACCAACTGTACGTCTTGTTAGCGTGGAGCCAGCCTCTGCTGCCTCTCTCCGAGTATCTTGGCAATTACTGATTGATGCAGATCTTCTGGAGGGTGTATATGTGAGGTACCGACCATTGGAGACCCAACATGGTAGACCTGCTGGTGTCCTCAGTGTAGAGACAGTAGTTCTACACGACGATGGATCCCCACCAACCTCTCACACAGTCAGTAATCTAAGGCCTGCCACCTGGTATGAAGTGTTTGTAGTTCCCTTCTACCGGTCAGTAGGAGGTCAGCCCACGTCCGCAGTCCGAGCCACGACCCTGGAGGCGGCCCCAGCTGTACCTCCACTTGGCCTACACTACTCTTATGTCAACATCTCCACCGTCCGCATCACTTGGGACCCCATACCCTCACACTACTCCAACGGTCGCATCACTGGGTATAACCTATTGGTAAGTACATTACACCAATGGTTTTGATTTTCTACAACTTACCTGCACAGTATTCAAGCACCATTATCACTACTCAAGTTGATTATAACATTTCCCTATTATTATATATACGGTATCTGTTTGCATGTAAGTGCATATGTGTGTGTACAAGAGAGAGAGTACAAAGGAGTACAAAGGAAATCTAGCAACAACAGGTCTGGTGACCCTTCTAGGCTGCTTGTCCTCCAAAACACTGAGGATCAATTGTCCAAACAGTGGTTTAGAGTAGGTAAGGGAACTTTGGAAAGGGAAATACTGCCCTGGAACTAATGTCCGTGGCAGGAATAGGAAGTTAGTAGGGGACAGATGGGTTAGTAACTGAGGGGGGGGTGATAAAATAAAGTTATTCATTTACAAACGCAGTCAGTCGCGGGTTTGATGCAAGATATTTGTCTAGGCGAAGTTTAAATGAATTAACGGTGCTGCAGACTATAACGTCTCGGGGAAGCTCATTCCACAAGTTGACAACTCGATTGAAGAAGAAATTCTTAGATTCGTGCGAGTTAAAAGATTTGTCGATAATTTTGCTCTCGTTTCCCCGCGTGTAATTAGATTGGTCGATAGTGAAGTACTTACTACAGTTCATATTGTCGATGCCTTTGATGATTTTGAACACTTGAATTAAGTCGCCTCTTAATCTGCACTGGGTTAAAGGAAATAGATTTAATTCTCTAAAACGCTCCTCGTATCGTTTGTTCTTTAGGCTAGGTATCATTTTGGTAACTCTACGTTGAACTCGTTCTAGCTTGTCTATATCTTTTGGGTAATAAGGGCACCAGGATTGAACGCAGTATTCCAGAAGAGGGCGGACTAAGGAATTGTAAAGGGTTAGAATTACTTCTTTGGATTTATGCTCAAATGACCTGCCTATAAAGCCAATTATTTTGTTTGCTTTCTTAACAACTTCTGAACATTGTTGACTCGGTTTTAGGTTACTCGATATTGTTACTCCCAGATCGGTTTCTCTGTTTACATTCTTGAGCTGAGTGCCATTCATCGAATAGTTTGCTTTCTCATTTTGGTATCCGATATGTAGTACTTTACATTTATCCGCATTGAAACTCATTTGCCAAATTTGGGCCCAACGTGACAACTTAGCTAGATTGTGTTGCATATCGTCAACTTGTTCTTTTGAGAGTACGCTATTTGCAATTTTTGTATCGTCAGCATATTTTGAGATTGTACAGGTGAGACCCTCATCTATATCGTTTGTGTAAATTAGAAAGAGAGAGAGAGAGAGAGAGAGAGAGAGAGAGAGAGAGAATTGGATGCATGTAGAATGATTGCAATACTAAGCCACCCCTACGGGGGCTATGTAATAATACTTTTGGATAATTTATCTCCCCCTAGGTTTCCAACTCCCTGGACAAGAGCCAGGTGGTGATAAACACGACGGTGAACAGTACATGGACCCTGGTGCCTGGGCTCCTGTCTGGCACCCCTTACCTGGTCACTCTGAGGGGGGTCACAGCGAGGGGCCCCGGACCTACCTCCTCCCCCCTCAACCTTACCCTGCCCCAAGACACCCCCTCCCACACCCTGGACATCACAGACTCCTCCTCCTTAGACAGCAACACCTACCTCATCGTGGGCATTACTCTGGCGGCGGCCATACTCTTTGCGGCTTTGGCTGTCATTGTCTTCTATATTTATCGCCGCCGAAAAAAGAAAAAAAGGAAGCAACACTCCTCTAAAGGTAAAGAAAACAAGTTTCGTGCACGATGGAATACAATTATAATTATGTTGTTGTTGTTGCTGTTCCCCAGGCTGTCTGGCCGAATAGCCCCAAGGTCCCGAGCAAGGCGAAGGCCATAAACGAGCGCCCCCACAAAATCCTCCTTGCTTACCACTAATAAAGTCTGGGTGACCGAAGCCACTCCAAGGCGGGGAGCTGAGGAGGGTGCGGAAACGCCCGGGAAACCAAAGCCTCATCCAAGGCCCTGTGCCCCTCAACAATTATGAAGGGAAAGTTGAGGGGCAAAGCAAAAATGTGACGCTTTGGTTCCCAATCTGCCAACCTCTAGGTTGGAAGTAGGGAGGTCAATCCATGGAAAAGACGCCATCACTTGAGATCTAGAAAATATATAAGTAAAAGGAACAGTCAGAGTAAGCTATGGGTATGGCAGAGATCGCTCAGCTCTCACTCTGATAGACCAGCCCATCACCACATGACTAGAGCCCAATCCTCTCAGCATCAGCTAGGAAAGGCCCTAAAAAGCTGCCTTTTGCAGTGGGATAGCTCCCCTATTTCAACTCCTTTCGGGGTTGGGCACCCGCCGTTATGTACAGTTGGCATCAAAGTTCATAAGTACATGTTCTGACACCCTTATTATTCTGATATAAAATGTTGTCTAGTTTTATCGTAAATTAATCATATATAGCTATTATAGTCAAGCTTATTTCAGGTTAATTAGATATTACATTAATTTGAAAATATGTATGTATTCACGAACATATGCCATAGCTGGTAGTGGACGACTAGAGACAGACAGAGATACAATTTGATAGTGGAGATGGAAAACAAATATATACTGTATATTGCATTCATAATTCATCTCAACTCTACATACATGACAGCATATCTAAGCATTATTATTACTATTATATAATCCTCCCCTTGTTTTTCTTGTCTACTCTTGTTTATTTAAATTATCATCTTCTTAGAATAAACAATTGTTTTTTGGATCTGGTTACTGGTTCCCTCCGTGTTTCATGAGTTTAGTGGGTACTGATGTAGTACTACTTTCAGTTCTCAGAATCCATTTTCCCTGGTTCCTTATGTTTTTCTAACTTGGCATTAAATGATTGTACTCAAATGAGGCTTAGGGCTACGCTTATTAAATTCAACCTTCCGACTAAAATTCTAGCAATGGCTCCAAATAATTTTAACATTGATTCTTTATTTATTCCCTAGTTTTCCTCCATATTTCATGTTTTGTTATATTAAGAATTGGTGCAATTTAGTTTATATTAACCTAACCTAACAACCTAACCTAGTATAATTTTAATACGAAAATTCCCCAGTTTATAATACCAGAACCCAAAAATTTAGGATATAAATAGATGAACAGAAATAATGTTAATACATAACTCGAGTTGGAGCCACCACTAGAATCATACCGATAGGGCTAAAAAAAAGATCGCATGTGTCTTTCTCTACAGGTGATGGTAATGGTCTCTGGCAGGAGTACCCTGAGTGTTGGGGTGACAAGGGTGTGGGTGGTGCTGGTGATGGTATGTCCATCACTCAGCTCTTCCACCGGGCCCCCACCTCCACCACCGGCGGGGCCTACGTCAGTAAGGTGGACTACGAGGGGCGCCGCCAACCGGATGATGTCTACGAGGATCCCGATAGGCTCAAGTTTGTCTCCTTTAGCGGGCACATCGATTCAAGGTAGGTTGTTTAGCTTGCATTGATGTTTTGTCTGTGTCTGGGTGAGCTAGGAATATTTGTGTACGAGTATGAACATTCACACTCACACACACTGTCCTTCAGAGCAGTGACCCTGAGTCATGGAAAACAGTCATAAGGTACACATGGGTAGAGCCACATTATCATCATGTACAGTTCCCCACACAAGTCCTATCAATAAATATTTACCATATTGTGAATATTGTACTGTAGTCTGTTAATCAACTTCTGTCTAACAGTCGCTTAGGCACTCTATGAAAATATTTCCGTCCTGAAAATCCAAGGAAATCATACAATAGCTCTCTCTATTTTCTCTTTCTCCCTTCAGAGGTAACTATATTTATCCAGAGCTTTATGCCACCACGTCGATGATCTTATATTTTTAACTTTCGAAAAATCTGTGGTCACGATACAATTTCAATCTAACCGTCCTCCCTGCCAGTTGTAAGCCCATGTTTCCATTGCAAGCCATGACCTCTATAACCTGAGGGTAATTTTTGTTCACTTTTGTCAAGTAATTGCCTGAAAAACTCATACATATCGTATCATTATTCTCCCCATATTCTTTCTTTGCTCTTGTAGATATAAACCCATGTATCTGGAGCCGTAAGCCACAACACCCCTGATCCAAGTATCTTTTTTTATTTTCTTCAATCATATCACTACCTTGAAACCCATGGCCAGTTAATCGTCACCCTTTCGTTTCTTTCTCTCCTACAGATGTAAGCCTATGTCTCCGGAGCCATACGCCACAACGCCCCTGATCCGTGACATCTTCCGCGGGCCAGGCACCTTGCACCGCCTGCCGCCCAACATCCCACTGAGCCCCGTACAGTCCCTGCCCACCAACACGATTAAGATGCCCTCTGATGACTCCTGCAACAAAACCGCCTCTAGTGAACACAGCGGCAGCCATCGCTCGCACACCTATACCCCGCATCCGGAGAAAGGTTGGTTAGGAGCATTTAAGATTATATTCACCTTAAACCGTAACCTAACCAGATTATATATGGTTTCCTTCAGGGCTGCTCTACTGGCGATCTCCTTACTTATCTTACTAACTCTTGGTCATCCTCCTTTCGGGACTTTGGTGAGACTTTTGCTATTGCGCTAGACATACCGAAAGCATTCGATAGAGTATGGCACAAATCTCTAATTTCAAAACTACCCTCCTTTTCGGTTTCTATTCCTCTATCTGTGCCTTTGTCTCTAATTTCCTTTTTTTTTATTTATTTCTGGATGCTCCAAAGCTGCAGTTGTGGTCGGCCGTCACTCACTTCCTCAACCTATCAACTCAGAGTTCCTCAGGGTTCAGTTCTGTCTCCAGTTCTCTTCCTACCATTCATTAATGTTTTTTTCGACTGTACCTCTAGCCCTATTCACTCATTTTCTGACGACTCTACCTTACATTATTAAATTAATTTTCCACTACAATCCACAACGCAATCACTTCAAAACTCACGTGATGAGGCCATAGCACACCTATTTTCTGATCTATCAACTATTTCCGATTGGGGCAGAGAGAATCTTGTTACTTCCAATGCCTCCAAGACCCAATTCCTTCTTTCTACCCGCTGCAATCTTCCACAAGAATTTGCACTTACTCCTCAACAATACACAAATCAACCCTTCATCTCCTCTCTTATATTCTTGGCGTGCCTTTTTCTTTTGACCTTCCTTGGAAAGATCATACTTCCATTCTTGCCAAAACAGCTTTCCAGAAGTTAGGTGTGGTCAACTGTCTCTATGGGTTCTACACCCCTGCTCAGATTCTTACTCTGTACAAGGGCACTGTGCACCCATGTATTGAGTATTGCTCGCATGTGTGGAGAGGTTCAACCAATACCGCACTCCTTGAAAGGGTAAAGACAATTAACCTTCTCTTACTAGCTCCCTACAAACATTCTACACGCTGTAATGTTGCATCTCCCTCACTCTTCTAATGCTTTGCAATGATCAGTGTTCTTCAGAGCTTTCTCAGTGTATACCTCCTCCTTATGGAGAGTGGGGGGGCCCCCACCTTTCAACACAATCCCACTCCTTTTCTTTCTAACTCTCTAACCCAGGAGTGAACCAATTTTCTGTTTTTTCTTCTACTTAACAAGTAAGCTCTGGAAGTTTCTTCCTCAATCTGTCTTTCCCTCATCCTTTGACCTGAAACTGCTTTAAGTTATGTGTGTCCAGACATTTTACTTGTAACGTACTTTGAAGTTGGATCTCTATCATTCTTTCAACTTTGAGGGGGACACTTGTTACAGGCAGCTTTGCCTCGTCTCCTTCATACACATAGAACAACACAACACCCCTAACTTAACCATATCTAACTGGATATAGTTTACCCGTCTTAACAATTATTAAGTTAACACAGGTAGAGAACTTTGACAGAGAAACCAACTGATATAATTTTAGAGCTATGTAAAGTGTGGAATCTTATGGCTTAGGCCCTTGACATAATATATGATATCAGATATTTTATTATGTTTTGTGTATATTACCAATTCAACCAAGTAATGAAAAAAAAATCTCGATCAACAGTTGCGGGTCCAGTACTGCAGTTTCCCCCACCTCCAACGATAGGTGGAGAGCACTCAAGTGATAACACACTTGCCTCCACCGGTAGTCGTGGCCAGTCACCCTCCATTAGACACATACCACAGCAGTTGATCTATTGTGGAGGCTCTTCTACCGGAGGTTCTCATAAATCACATGGGAGTCCCTTACTTGGTCCTCGTCCTCCTCGATCTAGATCAAATATGAGAACACCACATGGTAGTCAAAGATTAGTTAATGCAGGTGACTTTGAAGTGCATGTGATGGGCCTTTCATCTGCCCACAGGAGGGCAGACAGTGACAGTCCCCGTTATCAAAGTGTCGCTGGTTCTGATCACGTGCGTGTTGGAAACAGTCTGCCTGAAGAAGCAAGTGATATGGAATGGTATTCACAGCCTCTTCTCAATGGCTGTGCTTCCCCTCAGTCCTCAACGATGGGAGATGCTGAGTCGGAAGACGAGTCTCATTGTTCTTCAAGAGATTCTTGTTGTTCAGCAGACCATCCATTATCTCGCGTGACGGACGTGAACTGGACAGAGGCCCTTCAAGCAGCAGAAGAGAAATGGGGGAGGGGTGGGTCTTTATGCAGCAATGAAGGAAGTACTTTTCACCCATACCACGCTCGTCCACCAAGACCGCACTACCCCCGGGAACAGAAGCCAAGACCACAATACAGGCATCAAGTCCAACAGAACCCACAAGGGTCCGTGACCTCACCGTTGGTGTAGGTCATAAATACAGGGTTATACAGTTTCAATTAGACACAATTAGTACCTTTAATTAAGATGTATTTTAATACAGTGAACACTAGTCCGATGCGTCATCATGCGCTCTATGCTTACATTGTGTTATCAATGTGGCATCCCTTACACATTACTTAGTGGCCTTCTGTTTCTGTGCTCGTACCGCCCCCCGTGTACATTGTGAAATATTGCCCAGCGGCATAGTGCCGCATGTGATTATTTATAAATTTATTGTACATAAATGTATAAACTTGTTATGTGTGTGAGAACAAATGTGTGTTACAATGAGAAGTGCAAAATAGTTGTGTACATAGAAATAATTTCAGGTGAACAAATAATTGCAATACTACATTGCTATCACTGTGTTTTATATCTTAGAACATGAGGTTCTATATACAAAGAAGGATTTTTGTTTCCATCATCTAAAATCATATCATGTATTTGAGGAGAGTTTGATATGTGAGGTAATACAAATGGTGTTGACTGTTTTGGTTGTTGAAGGTGGAGTAGCCTGTAGCGAGTGTCTCATCACCTCCACCCGAGTCTCTGGTGCTGCTCGGGCCTCGGAGATCTATGGAGACGGCAGTGTAAAGACCATGTCACACCACCGCTTTTTTCCGGCAATTTTTTATGAGCACATTTTTGTTCGCAATATTTCAGGGTTCTTTTTCATTGGTATCTGAAACTAGACTGCGGGTAAATTACGTTAGGTGGCTGAATTCTGGTGAAACTTAAATTCTGAAGTTTGTAATTGCTTGAAAATGCGCTCGTGTGACACCGGCTTAAGGGGGGGTGACCTGCTTTTTGTTATTTCTGTCCTTTTCTCTTTTTCTCTGGCTTGTATCCATTCGGCCCCATTCAGCCAACTATTTTAAGACGTTTATCCCCATCTACAGTAGGTGTCGATTTCTTCCTGACGAGCGATAGCGAGCCAGCATTATATGAAGAAATCCTGCTTCGCCTGAGACATTTTTCTATCGAAAAATGTACAAATTTAGCCTGCTGTCAAAAAATAAATAAAAATATGCTGGCTCGCTACCGCTCACCAGTAAAAAATTGACACCTAGATGGGGATAAACATCTTAAAACAGTAGGCTGAATGGGGCCAAATGGATACAAGCCAGAGAAAGACAGAAAAGGACAGAACAAAAACAGGTCATCCCCCCTTAAGGCAGTTAAGCCAGTTGTGTAATCTGGTGTTGGGGTACAATAAACCAGGAGGCGTGGTTGGCTTTAGGCTCCTTAACACTTACGTTGCGGGCTTATTTGCGCTATTTAACGCATATTCAGGCACTCCTGAATGATTAATCAAGTATCTGCATGAAATGAACTGTATTCTGTCGAAAACTAGGCGAAAATAGCTTCAAAATGACACCAGAAGGAGCTTCGTAGGTGGCTGGGTTCACCTGCAGCGTTGCCATAAACATTCAGGAAAACTCGCTAATTATTAGCTCTCGCTCGCTCGGCAACAATGTCGAGACAGCCACGCGAGACCAGAGACTTAGTCAGTGAGCAGCTGGCTGCTCTGAGGGCCGAACGGAGGTCCCTCATGCTCCCGCCCACTGACACTCTATTTCTACAGCTTTTAAAGGCTTTTAAAGCCTGGGAATTGCTGTAAATTGCCATGGCGTTCCGGAACGTCACCCGCAGGGAAAGGGTTAAACCCCTTCAGCACGATAACGCCTATTTACCATTTATTTTGGCTAAACTTGGACAATTTTATGCAGTTTAATCCTTTCACTGCGGGAACTGTACAGCTATGTCCAGGCGATTTACTGTACTTTAAAGCATAATAAAGACTGTGGAGATGAGTGTGAGTGAGCATGATTGTGGCAGGCCCGCATCCGCTCTCCGGCACGCCTGCTTCGGGACTGAGAGTCTCACCCCATGTCTCGTGAGATATATTCAGTGTTGCCGAAGGCAAATGTAGTGCGACATTGCTAATTATTAGCGAATATTGCCGATGTCTGTAGTAACGGTGCGGCGTGAACCCAGCATGTTTTGCGGCAAACATATAATTTCATTCAGGTACTTGCTTAACCCTCTCCGACATATGACGCGATTTTGAGACTATTAGGGATACTTTAAAGCCTTTGTTACCATCAGGGGTATTGAGAAACCTTTAGTTTAGTTACCTCAACCTCTGCACTTGTCTTTTGAGTTAGCTATGGGTAGAACACTATTTTTGGAGAGGTAATTATAAGAGTGAGAGAACTCTATTTCTTATTGCTAATCTGGCAACCTCTGCGTCATATGAGCGTGAAAGGGTTAAGCAATCAGAAGTGCCTGAATGAGCCCAAATATAGCAGAAATATGCCCGCACTGATAGGGTTAAGAAGAACCTTTGTCATTAAACCCTTCTGTACCGGTGTCATCCATTTAACTTTTCCTGGCTACTATTATACGATTTTATTCAGTTGAAAAAGGGGCTCTAGTAATTATCAAGCTTTAAACTATCTCAATTCACCCAAATTACTATCATAGATCATTCTTAAACTGCACAAAATCGTCAAAATATAGCTAGAATAAAACTTTAAAATGTCGGCGGTACATAAGGGGTTAGGAGGGTTTATTGAGATTGTATTAACCCCTTTGAGTCCTAAAGGTAGATTATCAGCTAAAGAAAATCGTCTGATGGTAATCAGGATATGATGACAATAACGTGATCGTGCTGAAGGGGTTAAACACATCATCAAGCAATAGTCCATGTGTATTATGGTAAAGGCCCTTATTATTCACATACTGTATATATAATTTGTTTAAAACTTACATTGAAACATTTGCATAGGTTTTATACCTGGAATGGATTTGATATAAAACAGCCTAATCTCAATAAATATAAAATAGTTCTTGTGGAGGTTAAATTGTACAGCGAGTAATTAAGCTCCAAGACGCGTGCATATATATGTTATATTTCGATTATTTTGAGTATTCTTCATTGAAATAAAACCGAAAGAAACCCTTAACAAGAATGGATTGTCGAACATAATGAGACATTTGGGTCACACTTTAAGAATATAAATAGTAATATGCTAGTCATGATTCTGAGATTGTTTATACTTAGAGATGTTATTTTAATGCCAATGTAATGACAATTACTAAACTAAGATGGTCTTGGATTACTAATTGAAGGAACATTTTGTGGTGCTGTTTTCTGTAACTTTCCCCCCAGCTGTGACATGATTAATCTACCACCACCGTCCAGACCACGTACTGGTCTTTATCGCGAGATTAAATTACCTGATCAATATATTCATTAAGTATTAGAAGTATTGTAGTCAAATATCCTTGAGGTCCAAGACAAATTTCAATGATAGCACAAGTAGGTTACTAATAATATACGTATGTTCTGAAACCATATGCAGACACAGACACATTTACATAGTTATATTCGGATATATATATATATATATCATCCAACATAATACATAATTGGTGAACTTACATTACAGCCATACTGAAGTTGACAAAGATCGTTTGTTGGGAGGGCCAACTTTGATCAGCCAGGTACGGTTAGCCTAATATGTCATGTCTCCTATCATTACGTTTTGCTCGCTGTTTACTGTGTTAATGTCTGTCAGATGTTGAATAGGGTGTGTAAAGAGAGGAACATGTTTCTATATCTCACTCGAAACGATTAATTAAAGCTTAGATAGTGCTGATACCAATTATTGATCGAAATATACTTGGTGCTGCAACATCACCTATTTGGCCGACTGTACATCACTCTGACAGGTGGTGGAGTACGGGGGGGGGTCACAACTATTGATCCCTACTGTACTGGCGACGTATTTTGTATTATATTTCAGCTACACTTAAACGATTTATATGCAGCTTGGGAAAGATATATGGTAGCTAAAAGGAGTAATTGAGATAGTCTGTAGCCTGGGTAGACGTCTTTCCTAAGCTGAATATAATTTTGTAATAGTTGCCAGATTATAATTAAAAGGACTTCACCGGTACTGAATGGGTTAAGAGGAGGCTTTGAGTTTGCTCCCTAGACCTCCATCAAACATTAAAAATATCCCCAAGGCCTCTTTCGAGATAAATGTGTACATTTTTCGGTAGAGAAATGTCCTGGCCAAAGGCAGGTTCCTCCTAAATTACAGGCTCGCTATCGCTCACCAGGAAAAAATCAACACCTAATTGGCACGAAAGGTCTTAAAATTTACAGAAATGGGGAAAAATATCTTAAAATCGCAAAAGAAATGGGGCGAACATCTTAAAATCTCAAAACTATTGGGGCTAAACATGTGGAAGATGAGGGTCTAGAAAAATACCTATGACGTATAAATCTCCTCTAAAGGCACCACCGTCACTATCCCTCCTCTCTCTCCTCTCAGCCAACCTATATTTCACACTCCCTACAGATCCCGCGGTCCGTGTTTGGTGGTGCTGAATAATATACCCGGTGTTACCAGAGGGCCTTTTCCTTCAACTAACCCTCTGAGGTGCATAGATGCCAGTTTTATTTTATTTTTATTTATGTGCACTTAGGAAAATTTAATCAAGTTATGTAGTTTTCTTTCAAGCCACCATTGAAGAAAACTGATGAGGTTAGGGGTAACTAATTAATACATTTGAAGGTGCATTTGGGGTATTTCAAAGTTTTAAATATGCTATAAATCCTGCAAATTGCGTTCCGCGCCTCAGGGGGCTAACATCATCAATATTGTTCTGTCAGCTTATGAGGTAAATGTTTTGAAAAATGTTGTCACTTAACTTAATCTACCTTCATTTCCTTCAACTATTATCGTCAACATTGGTCTTCCCGCTTATAAGATAAATGTGTTGAATAATTCTGTCACCTACTCTGCTTTCAATTATGTTTTCAATACCAGTGGACAAGTTCCCAGAAATGTTGGACAAATGTTGACTATCACATATTGAAGATTAAAGCTCTCGTGTGATACCCCTTAAACCTGACTCACAAATGGGCTCGTCACTTGAGGCTTGTCTGGGATGACGCTTAAACTTATCCTCTGTATATAGAATAATTTATATCCTAGTCACACCATGCATTGGCATCATTAGACTTTAGTTGGATTCATCCATTTAATGTCATGGTGTTACAGAAGGGTACGAATGACACCATGTATTATAAAAGAATTGACCACTTGTGAGTTTCTGGCTATAAAGAAGTTCAAGCTTTAGACATCGATTTTTAGCCGAAATACGAGCAAATATATGACCAGTAAACGCATAAATACATTACTTCAATTTTAACATTACTTCCTTTCATAAAAACATAAAAATAAATCTGTCAAATATCAATGTCTACAACTTGAACTTCCTTATAGCTTGAAACTCACAAGTGGTCAATTGAGCGAGTCACCCGTCTTCTCTTCCCTCGCACCGGCCGCCACTCAGTAGACTTAATATATCAGACTCTTAAGCTGTGATACAATGTTGGTCAGTGAGAGGCTGGGAGCAGTGGGGTGTCTCAACTGCAGAGCCATCTACAATGATCATCTGGCCAGCCTTTTATAGTAGCTCATTTGTTGTATGCTTTCCTATGTGTGCTGAGCCGTTCTAATGTATATAATCAGTTGCATTGAGTAACTTAGATCATTGGAAATATGAATACATATCTGGATGGCAGACACAACAGGCACGAAGTATGCAACATTACTCCTATAAAAACATATTGGCAGAAAGCCTACTAGTGAACACTGTCCACCAGCATC
>JAGKTK010026155.1:0-17023 GCA_018397895.1 Paralithodes camtschaticus | reverse complement strand
TACTGTAAGAAATATACCTGGAGTGAGTGGGTTCGAATCCTGGTCGGGATACCTCTCTCCCAACCTGTCATTATAATTGAATAATAGTAGTCTTCCTGTATTTTTGTCAATCGTTAGGAAATTCAGATTTTGAGTAGCTACTTTATATACAGAGTATTATGTAAAGGCTTGTGATGATACGCATAAAATCATGTCAAATATCCCCAATACCTTACTTCCTCCTGATATGCCCTGTTTCAAGATAGGGTACCGTAAAATACGGTAACTTCGGACATTTTTCGATGTTTTTTAACAATTGCTCCCGAGTTTAAACACATTATAGAGATTTAACTAGGTCAAGTGATGTATGGTGGTAGTGCGCCATAATCCAGGAAGCCTCCTAAAATTAACCCTTATAATAAGAGAGCTATCCTTATCCTAAATGATGTCCGAAGTTTGCTTGAAAAGTTGATAACTTCGGCCTTGTATGGCTAACTTCGGACGCAGGTGATTTGTTATGGAAAATGGTTGCCAAGAAAGCTGAGATAACTTCGGACAAACGGAGGAGAACTTCGGACCTACGTTCGTGGCCTTACTTCATTCATTTTTCGGCTCCTACTATTTTATATGAATATTTTATTATTGCTGCTTATTCTTGTCCGATGTTATAGTGGAAAATGCACAGTCAATACTTTTAGGCCTGTATAATCAGTATAGGAGGGGGATATATACGATGTTTAACATATATTCTGTTTGCATCTGTTCTCGTTAGGCATCGAGCTCACTCCTAGAAAATATTGAGAAGGAAAAATAACCAATGCTGTCAAATCAATAACTACATAATACAAACAAATTTCTTCAGGGCGATAGAAGTTTGGCAGGGTAGCGAAAAATGTACATATTTTCGTCACATATATAATATTTTTTTCGTGTACATATACTCACGTCAGTTCCCTAGGACTTTTACATGCTCTTCCTTTGCCATTTCTCTAAACGGACCCCACAAAAAAATAAATAAATAAAAAATAAAAAAAAATCCATTATATAATGACAATGTCTAATTACTTATTATCGCCGATGTCCGAAGTTACCCCACTTTACGGTACTGTATTTTGATCAGCTATATTTAGAGGATATTATGCAGCTTAGGAAGGATCTGTGGTAATAAAATGGGTTAATTCAGATAGTTTGTAGCCTCTACCGTCCTAAGCTGAATAAAATCGTCTAAAAGCAGCTAAGATCAAATTAAGAAAACATCACCGGTAATGAAAGGGTTAATGTAATTTAATGTAACAAAACATTTATTTGTTGTCCTTATTTTGTTCTCAGACGGAGCAACTGTATACCAGCCCCTCTCAGGAACACGACCGGGGTGTCTCCAGACAGACCTTCAAGAAACACTTGGACATGTGGCTGGCCAAAATACCGGACCGGCCACCAACACCAGGATACCCCAGCGCCAACTCCAACCGACTTCTGGAATGGAGAGTGGAAGAAAGGGAGCTGCCTGGTCACAGTGGAGCCCCAGCTCAACTGTGTCACTAACGGACGGAATACTACAAAGTGTAAGTGTACAAAGTGTAAGAGTTGGTGGAGGGGAGGGTAGACATGCGGTCCTTCGCTCCCGATACATCACCCACAACTCTATGCTCCGGGAATTTATACCAACCTAAAACCTTCCCCGCATCATTCTCCAGTTATTCACACAGGATTTCAAGTGAAGGTGATGATAGTGTCGAAAGAACCATGGAGTTGGTGTGTTGGCTTACTGTCTGGTCTACTGAGAGAGAGAGAGAGAGAGAGAGTTATCCTTATTATTTCAAAATGCTTTTATGTTGACAGTCACATTTGCAGGATACTGTATATATTTGTACTAGAGTTAAGGGGAGATCTCCACTTGAGGGATTTTTTTCTTGACCCCTTTCTCCCTCATGTTTAGCCCCATTGCTTTTGATATTATAAAACGTTTGCCCCATTAGTTTAGCAATTTTAAGAACTTTCACCCCATATTAAGACCTTTCGTGCCATTCATGTGTCTATTTTATCCTGGCGAGCGATAGCGAGCCTGTAATTTAAGAGGAATTTTTCTACCGAAAAATGTACAAATTTATCTTGAAAGGGACTGAAGGGGGGTGTAATTTTAAGCTTGATGGAGGTCTAGGGAACAAACTAAATACCTCCCCTTAAGGTATTTATTAGGAATATGTAAAGGTATGTCATGCAAATTAAGGAATTATTGGAATAGCCTATCTATCTATATTCACTGATAGCTGTAAAAGTTATACATGGTTGAGTTGTCTATCTATCTATCTATCTATCTATATGCTCAGGCCCAATCCCCATTTTGGGGGTAGCCGACTCAAGACAGCAAGAACAGGGAAAACACAAAAACAACATAAAACAACAAATAAACACAGATAAAAAACACATAACTCTCACACATCCAGGTCACCCAGGTTGAGTTGTACAGTAGGTAAAATATTGAATTATTATTTGGGTATATATATTTCTACTTTATTTTGAATATTCATTGATGTTTTACTGTATATGTTATTGAAATGTACACTCACCTGCAGTAATGATTGATTTAGCTTTTGCATGCAGTTTTGTTCTACTGATTTCTATTTAGGTATCTTTGCCTGGGGCTTTGTTCCTCAAGGGGGTGGCCATGAGTAAATCGCTTTCCCCGGGTGATGCATTTGATTCTATTGCTTGATTCTTTAGTTTATTAAGATGTTTAGATTAAGTTGATGCTTCCTGATTTCTGATACCCGATAGCACTATCGTTAGTGAGTGCTGTACTGTATTTTATATATTTTGTAATAATATAGATATCTTATCAATATTTGTATTTTGTACTATTGTTAATGTCTTGTCATGTTGCAAATTTGATTTTAAATTAATATTTTGACATTTAACAAACATGTAGTTTCTTTATTCATGCAGAGTTTAGTAAAAATTTACCAGAACGTCCCGGACTTCCCAAATTTGACTAATTCCTTGAACGTGACGATAGTGCGTTGTTATATGTGCGATTAGTTTGCTTGGGAAACAGATTAACTTGCTCATGTAGTAATGTACACCCTATGTGGTGGATTGTGTTCTTTTATTTCATAGATTTCATTTTAGTAAGCGTTGTTTCCACATAGCGATTTTGATCATTTAATTTGACTTTATATTGTCCTTGTCCCAATTTTGGTTTGTTTAGTTTGCAAGTTTTACATTTTAATTCTTATGTGTCCATTATCTGAAGCTTTTTGTAATGAAATTAAGTGACTCCAGACTATTATATATTCCTTCATACTAATAGATGGTTTATCATTAAATAGTAGTACAGTACTTTGCATTTATGTAACAATGTTATACTGGTGACTTATATATGATTGTGTTACAGGTCCAAACCTCTATCAATAAACGTTCTCGTCTGGACTACACTCGTCTCAGTAGTCTCAGGCAAGGGACGAGCTCAAGCAGAAGAGGGCCCTTGCCAAGCGGAGGTTCACCAGAAAGGCCAACCAGTTGAGGGAGGGAGCCAGACTAACGACCCGTCCCAAGTTCTCCAGGACCTCTTTCAAGAACTTTCGCTTCTGTTTCAAGATGTTGAAAGGTTGCACGAACGGGAAAGATGGAAGCTATACAGAAGAAGAAAATTACTAACACAAAGACGCACACAACAAAGTCTACAGGAAAGACAAATGATCCAAACAGATAAAGAAATTGTGGAAACTGAAAAACGACTAAGAATCTCCTATGAGCTACAACAAATAGAAGAGGAGAGGAAAGCTATTGCAAGCATAGGCATAAAGGAAAACGCCAACAAGTACTTCTTATCATACGCTAAACATAAAACTAAAACCACATCAAACATCGGCCCACTAAGTAAATATGATGGGGCATTCACAGGGGACAAAAAGGAAATGAGTCAACTATTTTTTTGTATTTTTGTATTTTAATGTCTTGTCATGTTGCAAATTTGATTTTAAATAATATTTTGACACTTAACATATAGTTTCTTTATTCATGCAGAGTTTAGTAAAATTTGCCAGAACGTCCCGGACTTCCCAAACTTTACTACTTCCTTTAACGTGACGATAGTGCGTTGTTATATGTGCGATTAGTTTGCTTGGGAAACAGATTAACTTGCTCATGTAGTAATGTACACCCTATGTGGTGGATTGTGTTCTTTTATTTAATAATTTTCATTTTAGTAAGCGTTGTTTCCACATAGCGATTTTGATAATTTAATTTGACTTTATATTGTCCTTGTCCCAATTTTGGTTTGTTTAGTTTGCAAGTTTTACATTTTAATTACGTCTACAGTATGAAAAAGCCTTCAGTAAGCCTGACCAAACAAAAGCAATCAGAGACCAAAATGAATTTTTCATCAAAATTCCCCCCACGGAAACTCCCCAGATTCTGGACATTAATTTCGGACCAACAGATATAGCAGAAGCCATCGCCAACATGCCATCCCACTCGGCACCAGGCCCGGACTCGTGGAGTTCAATCCTAATAAAGAAATGTAAGGAAAACCTTTCAAAACCCCTGGCTATAATGTGGAGAAGGAGTCTAGACACTGGAGAAATACCGGATAATTTGAAAAACGCAATAATTGCCCCTTTGCATAAAGGAGGGAGTAAAGCACTACCAAAAAACTATCACCCAGTAGCTCTGACTTCCCACATCATTAACATTTTCGAGCGAGTCCTGCGAGGCAAAATCTCAATATTTATGGACAAAAATGAACTACACAACACTGGTCAACATGGGTTCAGAGCAGGAAGATCGTGTCTCTCACAACTATTGGAACACTACGACAGAATTCTTAAATCCCTAGAAGAAAAGAAAAACGTGGACGTCATCTACACCGATTTTCCTAAGGTATTTGATAAATGTGATCTCGGTATTATTGCACACAAACTTAAAGCAAAAGGAATAACAGGTAAAATCGGAAGGTGGATATACAACTTCCTCGTGAACCGAAAACAATCAGCAGCAGTAAGCCAAGTAACATCTGAGCCTTCAGACATCAAAAGCTCAGTTCCCCAAGGAACAGTACTAGCGCCCCTTCTTTTCCTCATTCTAATAAGTGACATAGATGCCAACACAAGACACAGTACAGTATCCTCCTTTGCGGATGACACGGAACTGAGTATGATAGTAAAGACACAGGAAGTCACGGGCCGGCTGCAAGAGGACATAAATAAGGTGTTCCAGTGGATCAGGGAAAATAACATGCAATTTAATGAAGACAAATTTCAATTAATACGATACGGAGATAAAGATTTCGTTAAAGAAAGCACAAGTTACATAACAGAATCCAATCACATAATAGAACGTAAAGACAATGTGAAAGACCTTGGGGTGATAATGTCTGAAAATATGGGATTCAAAGAACATAACCAGGTCAAAGTTGCACCTGCGAAACGACTAACAGGTTGGATTCTACGAACATTTAGAACTCGCGGTGAATTGCCTATGATAACACTCTTCAAATCCCTGGTGCTACCGCGGCTAGAATACTGTAACGTATTAACATCCCCATACAAATTAGGTGAAATTAATGACTTAGAAAATGTACAAAGGCACTTCACCTCACATATAAACTCAGTAAAACAGTTACACTATTGGCATCACTTAAAATCACTCGAACTATATTCGTTGGAACGTAGAAGGGAACGATACTTAATAATATATACATGGAAAATCGCAGAGGGTTTTGTACCAAATCTACATACACCAATAGCAATGAAATTCAATGATAGGAGAGGCTGGGAATGCGAGATCCCCAAGATGATAAATCGGGGGGCTATGGGCTCTCTGCGAGAGGGCTGGTTATCATATAGAGAAGCACATCTCTTCAACAAACTCCCGCGGCGAGTGAGAGACATGAGAGGTGTCTCGTTAGACAGCTTCAAGAGAGCTCTCGATGTCGAACTACAAAAAGTGCCAGACGAGCCCATCTTCACAAGGGTGCGCTCCACCTCTTCGAATAGTCTGCTGCACCAATTTTCAAACAACAACGAAGGGCGGTGCGCTCTTCGGTGCCACTAGCAAGAGTGGCGAACTCCACATTGGTGAGGTACGTGGAAAAGGTTAAACTAGAGGCTGAATGAACACCACCATAATGGTGAGTCAAATAGAAAGACTACTCCCTTCCACGCAGAAACGCGAATGGGTTATAATTGCACAGAGCAACCAAAACTCAAATGGACTCTTCAAGGATGTGCTTGATTTCCTGCTTCAAGAAAAGAAGGTATTTGAGTATATGGAATCTGACCTTCGAACAACGTCTACCCCAAGATTAGTGAAGAGCCACTCTGTAAGCAGTGAAGAAAATAGCAAGGTAAACTACAATGAAAGCAAATGTAAAAAAGTCCTCAAATGTATCGACCAATCTAGCAACCAGATGTGTATTGTTGATGTTAGTGATGGGTGTACTGTTTAGAGTTGTGAAGTGTTGTTCTGTCTCATTTGTGAATGCTTCCCAGTTAGCTCTTTTATAATTGGTGTATGTGTGTTTGTGGCTAGCTGGGGTGAGTCTGGTTTTGGTGGTGATAATGATCGGGAGGTGGTCAGAGCCTAAGGTTCTGACCACCCTCCAGGATGTTGTGGGGGCGAGTTCTGGGGAGCAAAAGGTGATGTCTGGAGATGATGGGTTATAGAGGGCTTGGTGAGGAATATGGGTATGTTGATGGATGTCGTGTGAGTATCGTAGGTTGGAGTACCACATGTATTCATTGATTTCATTAGTGGTGTTTGATTTGTGTTGGTGGTGTAATGGTTTAGGTGCTTATGTTCTGGGTGCGGTATCCAGAGTTGGAATCTCGGAAGGACCATATGCCTTCATTAATTAACTGTGTTGGTGGTGTAATGGTTTAGGTGCTTATGTTCTGGGTGCGGTGTCCAGAGTTGGAATCTCGGAAGGACCATATGCCTTCATTAATTAACTGTGTTGGTGGTGTAATGGTTTAGGTGCTTATGTTCTGGGTGCGGTGTCCCGAGTTGGAATCTCGGAAGGACCATATGCCGTCATTAATTAACTGTGTTGGTGGTGTAATGGTTTAGGTGCATATGTTCTGGGTGCGGTGTCCCGAGTTGGAATCCCGGGAGGACCATATGCTTTCATTAATTAACTGTGTTGGTGGTGTAATGGTTTAGGTGCTTATGTTCTGGGTGCGGTGTCCAGAGTTGGAATCTCGGAAGGACCATATGCCTTCATTAATTAACTGTGTTGGTGGTGTAATGGTTTAGGTGCTTATGTTCTGGGTGCGGTGTCCCGAGTTGGAATCTCGGAAGGACCATATGCCGTCATTAATTAACTGTGTTGGTGGTGTAATGGTTTAGGTGCATATGTTCTGGGTGCGGTGTCCCGAGTTGGAATCCCGGGAGGACCATATGCTTTCATTAATTAACTGTGTTGGTGGTGTAATGGTTTAGGTGCTTATGTTCTGGGTGCGGTGTCCAGAGTTGGAATCTCGGAAGGACCATATGCCTTCATTAATTAACTGTGTTGGTGGTGTAATGGTTTAGGTGCTTATGTTCTGGGTGCGGTGTCCCGAGTTGGAATCTCGGAAGGACCATATGCCGTCATTAATTAACTGTGTTGGTGGTGTAATGGTTTAGGTGCATATGTTCTGGGTGCGGTGTCCCGAGTTGGAATCCCGGGAGGACCATATGCTTTCATTAATTAACTGTGTTGGTGGTGTAATGGTTTAGGTGCTTATGTTCTGGGTGCGGTGTCCAGAGTTGGAATCTCGGAAGGACCATATGCCTTCATTAATTAACTGTGTTGGTGGTGTAATGGTTTAGGTGCTTATGTTCTGGGTGCGGTGTCCCGAGTTGGAATCTCGGAAGGACCATATGCCGTCATTAATTAACTGTGTTGGTGGTGTAATGGTTTAGGTGCATATGTTCTGGGTGCGGTGTCCCGAGTTGGAATCCCGGGAGGACCATATGCTTTCATTAATTAACTGTGTTGGTGGTGTAATGGTTTAGGTGCTTATGTTCTGGGTGCGGTGTCCAGAGTTGGAATCTCGGAAGGACCATATGCCTTCATTAATTAACTGTGTTGGTGGTGTAATGGTTTAGGTGCTTATGTTCTGGGTGCGGTGTCCCGAGTTGGAATCTCGGAAGGACCATATGCCGTCATTAATTAACTGTGTTGGTGGTGTAATGGTTTAGGTGCATATGTTCTGGGTGCGGTGTCCCGAGTTGGAATCCCGGGAGGACCATATGCTTTCATTAATTAACTGTGTTGGTGGTGTAATGGTTTAGGTGCTTATGTTCTGGGTGCGGTGTCCAGAGTTGGAATCTCGGAAGGACCATATGCCTTCATTAATTAACTGTGTTGGTGGTGTAATGGTTTAGGTGCTTATGTTCTGGGTGCGGTGTCCCGAGTTGGAATCTCGGAAGGACCATATGCCGTCATTAATTAACTGTGTTGGTGGTGTAATGGTTTAGGTGCATATGTTCTGGGTGCGGTGTCCCGAGTTGGAATCCCGGGAGGACCATATGCTTTCATTAATTAACTGTGTTGGTGGTGTAATGGTTTAGGTGCTTATGTTCTGGGTGCGGTGTCCAGAGTTGGAATCTCGGAAGGACCATATGCCTTCATTAATTAACTGTGTTGGTGGTGTAATGGTTTAGGTGCTTATGTTCTGGGTGCGGTGTCCCGAGTTGGAATCTCGGAAGGACCATATGCCGTCATTAATTAACTGTGTTGGTGGTGTAATGGTTTAGGTGCATATGTTCTGGGTGCGGTGTCCCGAGTTGGAATCCCGGGAGGACCATATGCTTTCATTAATTAACTGTGTTGGTGGTGTAATGGTTTAGGTGCTTATGTTCTGGGTGCGGTGTCCCGAGTTGGAATCTCGGAAGGACCATATGCCGTCATTAATTAACTGTGTTGGTGGTGTAATGGTTTAGGTGCATATGTTCTGGGTGCGGTGTCCCGAGTTGGAATCCCGGGAGGACCATATGCTTTCATTAATTAACTGTGTTGGTGGTGTAATGGTTTAGGTGCTTATGTTCTGGGTGCGGTGTCCCGAGTTGGAATCTCGGAAGGACCATATGCTTTCATTAGTTTATTGAAGTGCATTGGGGTTTGTAGTTGATTAATGTTAATCCTCTCCGACATATGACGCAATTTTGAGCCTATTAGGGATACTTTAAAGCCTTTATTACCATCAGGGATATTTACAAACCTTTAGTTTAGTTACTTCAACCTCTGCAGTTGTCTTTGAGTTAGCTGTGGGCAGAAAACTAATTTTGGAGAGGTAATTATAAGAGTGAGAGAACTCTATTTCTTATTGCTAATCTGGCAACCTCTGCGTCATATGAGTCTGAAGGGGTTAAGAACAGGGTGTTACTTAATTGATAGCGGAATTTTGGTGCGAGTATCCTTAGTTCGAGTCCTTGGAGTAGCCTACCACATGTATTCATTACTTTTATTTCATAAATTTTTATTTTATTTAGCGTTGTTTCCACATAGCGATTTTAATCAGTTATTTGCCTATATATTGTCTTTGTCAGTTTTGGTTTGTTTATTTTGCAAGTTTTAATTTTAATATTGGCAATCGTTCCATTTTTGGTTGCTTAGTTTATCATGTATTCAACGGACTTGCAGTTAGTTACGCAGTTGACTTGTGTTGATGCTGTTAATAAACCAGTGAAGTCGCACCTATTTCTGAAGGCTTATGATACTGCGGATCATAGAGTTACTGTACTGGTGACTATAAACATATATTTGTTGATTGAAAATTGAAGTTAATGCGAGCGTTCGTGAATCCACTTGGAGAATTGGCGCTCGTACAGTACAGTACCAGCCTTTATATTATTATTATTATTATTATTATTATTATTATTATTATTATTATTATTATATCTACAATTGTTGGCTTTGTCGTGTACGGTGGCGCTAATAAGTCATGTCCCAGCTGTCATTACGTTTGGCTCGCTCTGTGCTGTATTAATGTCTGTCAGATGTTGAATAGGGTGGTCAGTGTAGGAACATGTTTGTATATATCACTCGATATGAAGAAATGAAACTTTGATATTGCTGATATCAATTATTGATCAAAATATACTTGGTGGCAAGACATGACTTATTAGCGCCACTGTACTTTGTCGTGTACTATTATGCATTTCTATGGTTGGTGTTTACTTGTGAATATTTTGATTGGGTACTTTATATGTTGGTTAGACGCTTATGTTTTTCAGTATGGCTTGATTTGAGTGGTTTGCTGTATCATTGGAACACTCCCAAAATCAGTATTTCCCTGTTCTTACGACTTGAACTGCTCCGTGTGTCCTGGCATTTTGGTTCGAACGTCCCTCGATTTTGGCCCTGTCACTCTTTCAACTCTGGGGGAAGACACTCGCTACAGGCAGTTTTGCTTTTTGTCTCCCTCACTCACATAGACAAAAACAAATGGGTTTTGCTTGTGTATGGGTATGTGGGTATATATTTGTTTACTTTGATATTTTCTCTACTTGTGAAATGCCTCCTGTTGTTGCTCCCTTTTCTTTGGTTGTCAGTTTGTTTTTAGTTTTATCAATTGTTTTGTTTGGATGTTATGTTAGTTTCCTGAATGTTTAGCGTTATGTTGCTTTTGTTGTTTATCTTATATAGTTTGCTTAACCCCTTCATGATTGACACATCTTGACAGTACAGTAACTTGGCTATCATTGTACATTGTTTTTGTCCGTTAACCCTTTGAGTACCAGCGATGTGTGCTAGATTTGTATTGTGGCTATATTTTGACGATTGGTGGTTAACACCTTATGAGCGGCCTCTCGGTTTATTTATATGTACCGCCCAGCGGGGTGTTTTTAGCCAAAATAGGGCTGTTTACGTGATCATTTTCATGCCTAAATAAGACCCAGAACGTAAAACAAGTATCTATCCCTGAAAGGGCATGAACAGAGCTTTCGAATGACACCATAACGATCCTTGTATGATGGATAGTTTTCTTGCAATAACCGTGCAACGCGAGTGCAAAAAGCAGGTATTTCGGTACTTTCCCCATATAATTGAGTAAGTAGCGAGTGAGAGAGGGAGGGGGGAGCTGAGATTCGTGTCAGTAGGTTCGCCGCGGTGGTCTGGAGCAGTCATACGCTCGCTAGTCTCCTGCCACCACTTGTCTCTCTCTCTCACCAACATTACGTGCTGAAATTGCCACTCGAGTTATGTCGAGCACCGCTAGTTAGTCCAGATTTTTTTAACTCGACTTATGTGGTGAGCCGCTAATAAGGGGTTAAAAGGGTTGGTTGAGATATTATCGAAGCCTTATTTTTTGCTAGAGGTCCTTCCTAAGCTGAATAAAGTGGTTGAAAAGAGTTGGTTGAGATATATTGAAGCCTTGTTTTTTTGCTAGAGGTCCTTCCTAAGCTGAATAAAGTGGTTGAAAAGAGTTGGTAGAGATATATTGAAGCCTTATTTTTTGCTAGAGGTCCTTCCTAAGCTGAATAAAGTGGTTGAAAAGAGTTGGTGGAGATATATTGAAGCCTTAATTTTGGTAGAAGTCCTTCCTAAGCTGAATAAAATAGTCTCGCTGCCAGACAATTATAAAAAGGACCTCTCTGGTATTGAATGAGTTGATGTTGCTTATTTTAATGTGTTTTGAGGCTTATCTGTTATGTGCAGTGATTTTGATTTGTTCTTGGTCTTTATATTGTCTCGTCTCAGTTCGTTTAATTTGCAAGTTTAGGTCTATTGGTTTGGTTTGAATATTTGCTTTATTTATTCTCATTAAAAAACAAATTCTGTTGGTCGTCATTGTTTGTGCATTTAGTAGTCTTGAGCATCCAGTCATTAGATACCTGTTGATGCTTGATTTCCCTTTAATTTTGTTGCTCAAGCATAGTTTCCACAATGTTGATAAGTTCTTTTGTCTTTATATAGTTTCAGTTTGTTTGTTGTGAAAGTTTTACATTATAATAATTGGTTTTGATTATGGTAATATTTGTCTGTTTATAGGCTATATAATTTATGTGTTTCCACATAGCAATTTTGACTTCGTCCCAGTTTTGGTTTGCCATTGTAGTTTATTGATGAAACATTGCTTAGGTCCTTACCATGTTGTATTTCTCAGTACCAATAATTGGATTTAATTATCAGTATATGCTGAGGCACATTCCCTTATATTAGTTATGCCTTTATTAATCTTTACTCAGTTTAATATGAGGGACTCCATATTTTTGGTACATGTACACTCTGATGCCATAGTCTGTAAGCCACTCAGACATTTATATTCTTGTTAAGTCCATAATTGTATCCATGAAGTTTGGAATTTTATTAAGTTATTTCCATAGCAATTATGATTAGTTCCTTTGAGTCTTATCTTGTGTAGTCCAAGTTTTGGTTAGTAATTACAGTAACTTCAGTTTCCAGTTATTTTGCCCTTATGTTATCTATTTAAAACAGCATTGACTTTATAGTTGAGAATCCTAATGTTTGTAAGTGATGGAACTACTAGAGTTACTATAAGTACATTAAGTGAAATATAATTAGTGTCCATTGAAAGGGGCTTGAAGACTTAAGTAATTCTATCACAAATAACTGTCATGTAATATTTGGAAATACAGTAAAAGTTTTGAATACCATAATATCTTTATTATTATATCATAATACATGTAATAGGATACAGTTCACCTTTGGTTCTTACCAAAGGCTGGACTCTAAAGCAAGAGTATTTTGTAAAAAAAAAATAAGTATTACCATTCAGCAAAAAAATAAAAATGACTTGTCAAAACTATGAATAATTTTCCAGTCCGAGCTCCGAACATATCAGAACTGGATCAGGGAAAAAAAAAAAATAGTTTGTACTTTGGATTATTTTTACAAGTCTACAGTTCAGATATGTTCAGCAAAATTTTGCAAAGTGGCAAAGACAAATTGTTCAAAGTACAGTGGAACTTAGACAAAATTCAGTGGTGTAAACTTGGTTACATTTCACAAGTCCAGTGTGGTGATGATCAGAACTACACTTGTGAAATGTTCAAAAGTTTACCCTGAAATTTGTCTAAGTTCCACTGGACTTTGAACAATTTCAGTCATTTGGACTTCGGAGAAATTTCTCAAGTCCCAGACTAGTCTGCAACTTGGGGAATTTTTTCCTAAGTCCAGAATGTTCAGTGATAAAGTCTAGAGGGTGGCCTCCAAACATTTGGGCCATTTGAAAATGTTCTATGTAATTATTGACATTTTGACACTTAACCTCACACAGGCCAGAGCTTGCTCTTGGTCCCATAACCCTTTCAGTAGTTTAAACTTTGTTTCTGCCAAACTCACAATATTTTAGGAAAGACATCTTTCTCAAGCACACTAACATATTGTGAGGGTTAGCCAAAATCAGTTTTAACTCATGAAAGATTTATGGAACCAATCACAAGCATTGGCTAGTGAGAGGTAGTTTCAAATGCACTAAAGCCATAAAAGACCACTTATGCAACCAGAATGAAGTTAATACAACCAAAGACTCGTCCAGAGAAACATTACTTGCAATCTTAAGAAACTTTAAGACCAGACAAATAATGAAGGCTCTGAACTGTATCATTATGCTTCTACAACATTCAACCACATTACTTAACCCGTCCAGCCCCGGCTAGTTTTGTAATGTTTGTTCACCAGAACCCGGCCGGTTTTCAAAAAATTGTTTTATTCCAGAAACAATAGCGAATGGGTTAGGAATGAAGGGAAAAACCACGAAAAACCGCTCAAAAAGGTTAAAAAATGGTCCTACAGAGCCCCCGAAAACGGATTTTATAAGAGTAAAAAATTGAAGGCAATTATCCAAAAAACCAGGTTATTGCGCGCTCGCGCGCACGCACGTGGACTTTGAGAGTTTTCAACCATCGGCACGGTTGCGTGGGATACGTACACAGTTCCCATACAAATCTGAGCCCTCTGGAGTGGCTACACCTGAGGTCACGGTCGGCGCAAGGGGGGCGACGCGCCAGGCGCGTCTCTGGGGCTTAGCGTTACATACATTGCCGACGCGTCAGGCGCGTCGCTGGTGCTGTACGGGTTAAAAGAACTTGGCTACCATAGATAGACTTTGGTTTAGCTCTTTTAGTAATGATGGTTGAACATAACCAGAGTTCATAATGATCTTTGTATTGTCAATCTGTTCATTCTAGGTTGCTAAACTTTATATTTGTGTGCAGTATATAAATATGGTCAACTATCACATAACAGCCAAAGAAACTTTAATTAAGTCAGTAAACGAATCTTAATAAAATATCTGTATACGGTAACAAATTTATTACTTTTATTATGAATGTTATTTATGAAAATACTATATTACTTTCTTTGCATGTTAAGTGATATTTTCACTTAACGTGCAAAGAGACTATGTATTTTCACAAATGGCATATGCATAGTAAAATAATTTGTTTGTACCAATTTAAATACTTTACATTGACCAGCTATTTTTAAATCTTTAAGGTATTTTGGCAGATTTTTTCAGTAGGTGATAAGACAAACCAACATTTAAATATGCAATCCAAAGATATAAAGTTTTAAACCTACATAAATGTAGCCAAACCATTGCTTACATGATACAGTACAGTCTTGAGCAAAAATAAGTACACCAATGGAATCATCTGAACTTTTAACCCTCTCATAAAAGAATAAGTCATGCTGGCTAAGGAGAAATTTTATGCACTTCAGGAAAACCTCTAGGAATAATAAAGTATAAAACTCCATTAGACGCAGATCCTTCCAAAGCTTTATAAAATCATCCAATAGTCAGAATTAACAAGTCATGCTGGCTAAGACAAATTCTATGCACTTTAGGAATAATTAAGAGCATAAATGCCAAAATAATTCCAAAGCAACATAAAATAATCAAATATCCAGAATTAACTATTATAGCAGTAAATATATAAAGGCCAAAATTCTAAACTAATTCAAATATGATGCACTTTGGGAATATTGGCTAGCATTCAATTAAATTCAGCTTAGGAAATACCAGACCAATCAAGGGTTAATATATTACTATTACCCCTCTCATTGCTCAAGTCTTCCTAAGCTGCATAAAAGGTAACCAAAATTAACTTTAGTGATTCATATTCCTCAATGAACCGGTTGGCTTAAGTAAATAAACTGCATTACCACACCTATTTCCTGGTCAACTCTTCCAAAGTCAGAAATCTCAGTGATTACCCATTATTAATCTTAGTGGCAAAGATATCTGGCTTAATTATAATAGAATAGTCTTTTATAATTGCCCAATATTCTTTACCATTAACATCAGGAATCAAGCATGGGATTTTCATAATTTGGGAAGAGTCAGCCAGGGAATAGGATAGAAACTTTCAGCCCATTTCTTCTAGCCTTTTAGAGTTTCATAGAGCCTATCATATATTAAAATACAGAACCAGATTTGTAAGCAGTCTATTTTCTTTGCAATATCAATATAAATACCATCACAAAAATCAAGGGACATTAATATATATCAAAATGCACAAGTACATTTCCATAAATATTTAATCTCAGTTAGATTTCAGTGGGCATTTTCTATTAATAGAACTCTTTAAAACACTGCATACAAATCTTATGCTGTATCCTAAATTACTTTTTCTCCAATAGGTTCAATAGATTCCATAGCATGTACTTCTTTATGGCTAAAGAAGATCTCAACGGAATAAATTTTACAATGTGCAAACTTTTAGTGATGTCAAGTAGACAGTCCTTGACAACATCTACCAAAGTATATGGAGTAAAATAATTTCTACTTCATATATTTTAATTTTTGTATATTTATTAAAGATTATTTTAAGTATCGATTTGTTTAAGTCCCCGATCATCAGGACACCCACCCTACCCCAGCTCTTGAGCAAGGAGTGTATGGTGGTAAAAACTGATTAATTTTGAAAGCATATACTGTATAATTTTCCTCTTAAATATACCAGGACTTATATTTTCAGAGGGAATTACATTGCCTTCATAAAGCAATACCGAGTTAGTCTTCAAACATATACAAAATATGCACATTCTAAAACATCATTCCATTAAAAATATCATTCCTGTATTATGCAGTTGTAGAAAAATTTGCATAACTTCTATATCCAGTATTAATAAAGACAACTTTGAGTCGACATAATAGAAAAATTTAGAGAATTTTAAATATTGCACAATTTCTAGTACCTCTTATTTTTTAGGAAAATTGGGATTTTTTCCGGCTCTGTCTCAAGTTGGCCAACCCCACCTATGGGGCGGGTATGTGCCGGGTATATACGTAAATACCCAATTTAATTACTTTAAATTTTCAGTCTTTGGACAAATTCTCATATATTCCAAATATGATATTTATTTAAATGTTAAACTCCCTGTGCGGGCTGTCTCAAGTCGGCAAACCCAAACTATGGGGCATGTACCCGAGTATAGATTTAATTACTTTAATTTCAAAGTCTATTTTTATTTTGCAAGCAATATTTTTTTCAATCAATATTTTATAATTTTACTTTTCAAATTTTGTATTCATTTCTTTCTATTGAAGTCTCAAGTTGTCAATAATAAAACAACAATAATTATGCATAATCAACAACTGCATTTGAAAAAGTCAACTTTAATCATCTATACAAACAACTTGCACCTTAAACTTTCAGTATACAAATACTTCCTTTATTCTGGCTAATGGATTATTTATTCAGCTTAGGTAGGGGCTGTGAGAGTCAGAAGGGTTGATCAAGTCATTCCCCTTTAGACTCTCCAAGGTCCTTCTTAAACTGCTCAAATTAGTAAAAAACCAGAATATGGAAAAATATATTGCATTCCAAAAGGATTAATACACCATGGGTTGTTAGTGACATCTTTAGCTCCATGTTAAACAGACATATAAATAACAAATAAGCCCTTTACAAATGTAGTAATAATTAAATAAAACTGAACTAAAAACCTATTATACAAATTGTTCTAATCATTCAATAAAACTAAGAACTAACAAACCAAGTCTATTGATTATACCTATAACTCAAATACTTTGATACTGTACTATAGACCAAGGCATCACCATCTCCAGCCTCTCATAGTTCCATA